>CAJHQP010002824.1:0-77600 GCA_905132765.1 Moricandia arvensis | reverse complement strand
TTATCCTGTTCTGCTGACTTCTTCTCAAAAGTTGAAAAAATCTTCTTCACCTCTTCGAACACTGCGGTGTTTGCGTCAGCGTTGACTGCAGTGACGTTCGTTGCTGGAGTCCAACTCGCCGAATGGGCGAGTTGGTCGGCCCACATTGTCCAACTCGCCGAACAGGCGAGTTAGTCGGTTCTTGTGTTTTGATTTGCTGGCGCCAACTTCTCCGTCTGGGGAGTTGGATGATCGAGTCTTCCAATCGTTTCGTCGTATTGCCGTTCGGGGATACGTTTGCTCGAGGTCTTAAAAAAACTCTTCCTGATGGATCATTTATGCAGACTGTTCCTTTGTGGTCAGCCGAGATTTGACCTCAATTTTCTCGTTCCCTTTTTCCGAGACATTATCTCTTTCTTTCACAAAGGGTGCATTTTCCCTATAGGTTTCTAAAGTTGATTCCGTCATAACCGATTTTGTCCCCAACAGTTGTAGATGCTACAATATCTGAAATGGAGAAAGATAACAAAGAGAAAGTAGATGTTGTAGCTGAAGCTGATTGGCTCGACTAGTCATGTCGCAGAGAATGTTGATGGGACTGCTAATGTTTCAGAAAGAAACAAGAAAAAGAATGTGGACCAAGGATTAGATTCAAGGAAGAAGGATTTGTTGTTCCAGCTTGCTTCTTCAATGAAGGGGAGCATTGACACAGAAATGAAGAAGTTTTTGGAGAGTTTGGTACAAGATTCTCTTACTTCTTTTGTGGAGAAATCCGATCAACAATTCTTGGATAGAATGGACAAGTTTGAGACAACGGTTACCAATAGGATGGTGAAGATAGAGACTACGTTACCACATTTCTGCATCAACCACCTCCTTCCTCAACACAATATCCTATCGACAACGACGTCTCAAGTGCTAAAATCTCTGATAAGTATCAGTATTATCTTATGGCCATTACTTCTAGTGTCAAACCTATACACTATAAAGATGCTATTGAAGATGAGCACTGGAGAGATGCTGTCACAGATGAAATAGTGGCTCTAGAAGACAGAGAAACATGGACCGTTGAGACCTTCCTACCATGAAAGAAGGCTCTTAGTTGTCGTTGGGTGTTTCGGTTGAAATACAATGCAGACGGCACACTGGAGAGACACAAAGCACAACTTGTAGTTTTGGGAAACCATTAAACATAAGGTATTGACTACACTGAAGCGTTTGCACCTGTAGCCAAAATGGTCACTGTTCGAACACTCCCTCAACAAACAGTCTCACTCGATTGGGAAGTCGATCAAATGGACGTTCACAATGCTTTTCTTCATGGTAATCTTGATGAAGAGGTGTATATGCAGTTCCCACTAGGCTTTCGTACTAACAATAAGACAAAGGTATGCCGTCTTCGCAAATCTCTGTTGGGGTCAAAATCGGTCACGACATAATCAATGTCTAAAAGGTTTCGAGAAAACATTTGTTTTCCAAAAAAAGGAAGAAAATAAAAAGTGCGGGAAACTAAAAATAAAATTTCGTATAAATTCAAATTGGAATTATACAGCAAGTTATCGTAAAGGAAAATCGAGCAACAGAACGACCAAAACAACCGTGTCCAACCCACCCGACGGCAAGTTGAACGGGCCAAGCCTAACTCGCCTGATGTTTTCCGTCCAGTTCGCCTTTAGGCGAGTTGGGAATGCTCGACCAACTAGCATGATGGCGAGTTGTACTTTCATCATCCAACTCGCCATCAGGCGAGTTGAGACTGACCATCCTGATGGGGAGTTGGACTGACTCGCCTGATGGGGAGTTGGACCAACTTGCCTGATGGGGAGTTGGACCTACTTGTCTAATGGGGATTTGGATCGACCACGTCCAGGTCGCCATCAGGCGAGTTGGAAAACCACCATTTGTCTCGGTTCCGATCAGGGCCTTTTGAACCTCGATCACACTATCTCTTGTTTCATCACGATTGGAGTTACCATTAGAACTTTATGATAAAAACCTTAACGACTTGTTTTCTCGTATGAATTCAATTTGTTCGTATAAAATGACAATGGTTGATTTAACACCGAAGTTTCCTCAACTATACGAGTATTTTGAATTATTTATAAAACTAGTGTCGAACCAAAGGTTTTCTCTTGGAGAAATCGTAAAAACGTTTAAGTCGAAAATGACCCAAAAAGGTCTAAAACGAAGCTCAATACCCACTTACGATTTTAGATGAGAATGAGGTAACATATACTATGACAGTTTATCTATTGTTTGCAGGAGAAGATAAATGTCAATTCCAGAAGATAAATGTCAAGTTTCGAGGGATAAACATGAAGATCGAAGAAAAATGAAATATATCTGCGAAGAGATAAACTCGACAGCTAAAACTGTTGGGGTCAAAATCGGTCATGGAAAAATCAACAGCTAAAGTCCCCAGAGAAATTGTGCCTTAACAAAATATGAGTTGGAAATTTCGAAGACACTGAACGGCATAAGCCAAACCAATTTGCATAAGGATACAAGAACAGACTTTGTATATTTAAATCTCAGACAAGGAATAAAATAATTTTTTTCCAAGCATGAAAATATCAGGAAAATGTTCTTGCCGAAGGTTATTACGAGAAATTAAGACCAGCCTCGCCAGCAGGCAACCGGACTCGCCAGCTGGCGTGGTTGGTCATCTCCATCAAACTCGCCATCGGGCTAGTTCTAACTCACCATCGGGCTACTTCCAACTCGCCCTCGGGCTAGTTCCAACTCGCCATCGGGCTAGTTCCAACTCGCCATCGGGCTAGTTCGTACTCGCCATCGGGCTAGTTCCAACTCGCCATCGGTCTAGTTCCGACTCGCCATCTGTCTAGTTCCAAGTCGCCACCGGGCTAGTTCCGAGTCGCCATCGGGCTAGTTCCGAGTCGCCATCGGGCTAGTTCCAAGACGCCATTTGGCTAGTTCTAAGTCTCCATCGGGCTAGTTTCAACTCGCCATCAGGCTAGTTCCAACGCGCCATCGGGCTAGTTCCAACTCGCCATCCGGCTAGTACTAACTCGCCATCCGGCTAGTACCAACTCGCCATCGGTGTAGTTCCAACTCGCGATCGGTCTATTTCCAACTCAACATCTGGCTAGTTACAACTCGCCATCAGGCTAGTTCCTCGCCATCAGGCTAGTTCCTCGCCGTCAGGCTAGTTCCAACTCGCCATAAGGCGACCACAACTCCTCTACCCACCCTTGTCTAACTCGCATCAGTCGAGCTGCACCGACCACGTCTAACTCGCATCAGTCGAGCTGGACCGACCACGTCTAACTCGCCCGATGGCGAGTTGAACAACCTTGTCCAACTCGCCACCAGGTGAGCTGGACCGACCGTGTCCAACTCGCCTGAGGGTGACTTGAATGAGGTAGCTTGATCAACCATGTCTAACTCGCCAAATAGCAACGTCGTCCAACTCGCCATCAGGCGAGTCAGACAAAGCTGATCCAACTCGCCTAATCAATACCACACCATGCACCCTTGTCTCACTCTACGGAGCCCTCTCCTTCGAGTCTCGATCAAACTGCATGTTGTTTCATCTCGATTGGAGTTAACGTTGAAACTTTACGACAAAATTAACAAAGAATTATTTTCTCGTATGTATTCAAATCAATCTTATAAAACGATAACGGTTAACTTAATCACCATGGTTATATCAGCTATACAATTGGTTTCCACTATTTTATAAAAATGGCGTCGTACGAAAGGAGATTTCTCCGAAAGAAATCGTAAAAATGCTTAAGTAAAAGATATGGCCCAGGGAAATCTAAAACGCGGCAAAAGGCCACTTACAAT
Source organism: Moricandia arvensis (assembly GCA_905132765.1). NCBI lineage: Eukaryota > Viridiplantae > Streptophyta > Magnoliopsida > Brassicales > Brassicaceae > Moricandia > Moricandia arvensis. The sequence continues at coordinate 73,811 of CAJHQP010002824.1, read as the reverse complement.
TTTAGACGAGAATGAGGCCAAGTTATTATGATGGTTTATCGAATATTCGCAAAAGAAGATAAATGTTAAGTTTCGAAGGATAATCATGAAGTTCGAGAAAAATGGAATATTTTCGCGAAGAGATAAACTCGAATCAAAGGCAAAAAAGGAAAGACATACGACCTTGAAGGCATATATAAGGGGATCCAAGGCGAGGAACCCAAGAACGATTCTTTAAACTCTATACTCTGCAATTAGAAACCTTAGGCTTTATTCTCGACAAGCTTGGTTTCTATGACTGGCACTCAATTATTAGATGAACTCACCCATGCAGTTCGACCTCTTGTTCCAATCTTTTAATTGAACTATGTTTGGCTTGATCCTCGAACGGGGTACGTAGGCAGCCTTTCACAAGGTCCAGTTCAAAATCTTTAAAACCGTTTTCGTCTAGTTCCAAGCGAGTTGCGGCCACATAGTTTTTTCTCGACATAGGTGGTAGTGCTAGCAAATTTAGTTTTGTTTTACTGCTTGTGTTAGACAATTGCCTTTGTAATCCCATTTCTAGAGAAGCTTCTTATATGATTTTGTCTCTGGAACGTTCATACGCAAATTCAAAATACAGATCTACTCTTCTAAATTCGCTTTATTGTCATTACAATTTTCCCACGTTTATTTCGTTTCCGGACCTCTACAAAAGTTAGGGTTTTCTTGAATTTCTTTATTTTACGAAAATCGATAGTGCGTTATTGGTTCCCATAGTTTGGCGCTAGAAGGAGGGGGGTACAGATTATTCTAACTCATGGCCACAAAACGCTTGATCGAAATGATGTCTGGAAATATGAAAGACAAAATCACAGCACTGACTGCTCTTATGGCCAACACTTACGCAAACGCTGTAGTGATCAACAAAATCGAATACCTAGTCACAACTTTTCGCGACAGGAAGAGCAACAAAATGAGCTGGGGATTTCTCAGTCTAAACAGAAAGGGCAACGATGAAATCTATCAAACCCCGTAGAATTCGAGTTGGAGAAATCTCAGTGCGTAAGGGTTCGACCAAAAAGAGTTTTCCGAAAAAAATTGGAAAATAAAACTTGCCCTCCTCGAAATCGCGGAGAAAATGTAGATTACCCACAAAAATAGAAGATCGGCAAATCGAGTCGCCAACTCTCCACTGATGTATTTCTTTTGAATAATTTTCGAAGAAACGAAACTGATCGCTATTGAATCACTCTAAACTTAAAATGGCTGATGAAGACTAAACTAAGCAAAACGGGAGATCGTATCTCTCACTGCTAAAACATTTTTTGAAACCCTAAGATTTCAAAATATTCAAGCTTCGATTCTATAGTAACATATTCAGTGAATTCTCAATGATTGTCACCTAAGCTTACTTTGGAAAACTACTTGAACTCCTTTGGATCAATCCAACAGAAACGAAAAAAGTTTCTGACCAAGTTTAGTAGCAACAATTAAGCCCATCACATCCAGAGTTTCTGATATTAAAATCCAGAAACTAAATCGCGGGACAGCCGCAAAACCTGAATTTTCTGAAAGTTCGAAAACATGTTTACGAAGAAACTTTCGTCAAATTAAACTCATAATATTTTATGGAATAACTTTCATAAAACTGAACTCATAACATTTTGTGGAATAACTTTCGTAGAATTAAGCTCGACAATATTTTACGAGATAGCTTTCGAAAAATTGAACTCGGCAATATTTTTACAGAACATTGTTCGTAAAATTAAACGAGTTAATATATTATGATACAACTTTCATAGAGTAAAATTTGAAAACATTTACGAAATGACTCTCATAAACAAACCTCCAAGCAATTCGGCAACCTTCGGAAAATCAAAGGAAGATCATACGAAAAGACTTTCAGAGAAGGAAAGAGATGGACTGAGATCTGAAAAGTGAACTTCGCCCATCAGCCTCCGTCCATGGTCTCATTTTCCTCTCTCCGACCTCATCGCCTATGACCTCTCACCAAATCCTCATAGTCATACAAGTCTTCCTGATTGCCCTTGGCATCTCCTGGTTGCCCTCGGCTACTCGTTAACGCCAAAAGACTTTCGACGAAGGGTAGACAGAAACGAAAGGAGGAAGGGGAAATGATCAAGCAAAATAGAGAAGAGACAAACCACACCTCCGAGAAAACTAAGGTATCTCTGACTTGGAAATTTTTGAAATCAAACTTGGATTTTTCCTAGGAAGGTACTAAGAAATAAAAATGCTTCCGAGATTGCTGTAAACTTTAGGGAATTTAAAACCTAGGTGGATAGTCTAGCGAACTAACTCTTATATGATTTCCCCTATCTCAATCTATTGTTCCTTAACTGTTCAGGCAGAACTTTCAAACCGATCTAAACTCTCGCCACGCATATTCAGCTCGCTTCCTGAAGAAAGAAATAACTAGAGACACGGACGTCGTCTTCAAACTGACTAGTTCCTAGAAATTTTCTTAAAACCGACATATTCCAAGTCGTTAACCCGAAAACCATCAAATCACAATCCCAACGTCGTCTTTAAATGGACCCAGATTGTTGATCATCCCAATCTTCGAAAGAGAAAACGTATACAACCCTTTAAACTATCGGTTCAGCCATTTTTTTTGTAAAAAAGGAGGGAGTAGGTGTGTATACTATACTATACTCGATACTCCCATACTTCAAATATTTTTGCCTCAGCATCAAGAAAACACTTTTGACAAAGCAAACTCCCGCAGCAACAGGCAATGTGATGCCTTGTTAAAATTGCCCCAAAAGGCAAACGACAATCTAAGATTCGTCTAAATGCTAGCAATGTATCCAAACCATCACAGACACAAACTCGAGGACAATACAGCAATTCTTGTCGCAGTCATGCGTTTAGAAAAGCTGTACCAATATCAAACCAAAACTTGGCGATTAGCCAAAGTGGTGAAGACCTTTTAGACTTAATAAAGAGAGTTTCGTATAAAAATAAAAAAATGTACGAGAAATCTTCAAGCATCAAAGCATTGCTTCAAGCATCAAAAATATTTGCCACAAAGAAAAATCGAGAATAAAAGTAGCAGCAAACACAACAAAGGGAACGCTTTGTCCCCGCTCGTTGACTAGATCTACCGTTGGTTGACCAATTCGTTCCGCTCGAGAAATGAATATATCATAAGAATCCTCTCAAAACCCTACAAAAACGTTCCACGACTAGATCAGAATGAAATAAACTTTGGTAATACTCCATGAGTAACTCCTAGCAACTTTCACCAAAGATCGAAATCAAAGCAAAAACATTTCTCGAAAGATCTGCGGAAACATTGCTACTTTTACATGTCCATACATAGCACCGATTTACTATCTTCATAAAACCGGTCACCCATTAATTTCGTATTCCTAAAACATTTTATACGAAATAGTCTACGGGAAAACAAGATTGGTATCCTCGCTCTAAAAGGTCACGAGTAATCTGTAAGAAACACTCTCCATTTATTTCTATAAGAAGCCCTTCTTGTAAAACTTAGGCGAAATATCCTTCGTACAATTAGATCAAGTTATACAAGCAACTTTTGAAAGTAATCATAATAGGTTTTAGGAAAAAGTGTTTTTCGTGTAACAAAAACAAAGTTGTATGATATGAGATTGGATGACCAATCTAAACTTTATCTCTTCGCAACATGATCTTACATATCCCATTCCTTAGCAATCCAGCTCGCTGGCTTCTGCCTTTCATTCCCCCTCGGTCACATCCGATCAGGCAATCGTCCCGAAACTGACTCCACACGGGTTATGTATCAGACTCTTAGGCTTTGTCTTCCTTAAGAAAAAGCGAAAGAATTTTCATATGACTAAAGGAAAAATTATACGAAACATTCATCGTATAACTGAAACCTAAAGCGGAAAATCATTTTCTACAACCATCCACCATCTTAACACGGGAAACTCCCACATGGCCCTCAGCCAATTACGCATTCTAGTAAAAATCCGAACAAGAATTTGCCATTCCGTTTAAGACAATTTTAAACTAACATGACCTTAATGTTAACACGAAAGTGCCATGGTCTAATCCTTGACCAGCAACGTTCTCAGCTATGCGGCTGAACACATCCATCATGCCAAGCCAAACCATTTGAGCAACCACTGCTCCATCCGATCACTTAACCGCTAAACGGCAATATGGATTTGTCTAAAAATGCCAATTGACAATTACGCAGATAAACATCGTATAACCCAAAATCGTAAATTCTATGATCAAGTCTTCACAACGCTCAATCCTAATATCCAAACGGTTAACGGAAAGCTTGAACTGGTCAAAAATTCGATCAAGTTTTATATACTTCACAATATACCCAATCCCGCAAAGATTTCATGCATGTAATGCGGCATACGAAAGAAAAAACAATCTTCAGCATCGCGAGATGTCGCATATGCCAGAAGAACCATTTTTCCACAAAATTACCTTCCTCAATAAAAACACCTTCGTGGAAGACCAAACATTCATACACACTAACATCTTCTCAAACACGTATCCTTCGCGAAGAATCAAAAATGGTAATATCAACCATATGTTTGTTGCTGATCACAACAAACTCTTAACGTTCTAAACAGACTAAGCCATCGCATAGAGATATCTCTCATAATCGTCCTTGGCTATTAGTAAACTCCAAAAGACTTTCGACGAAGGGTGGACAGATATGAAAAGAGGAAGGGGAAATGAGCAAGCAAAACGGAGAAGAGACAAAACTGCACCTCCGAGAAAACTAAGGTATGTCCGATTTGGAAATTTTTGAAATCAAACTTAGAGTTTTCAAAGGAAGGCACTAAGAAATAAAAATGCTTCCGATATTGCCGTGAACTTTAGAGAACTCAAAATCTAGGTGGTTAGTCTAGTGAATTAAGTTATATGCAATTTTTCCTATCTCCATCTATTGTTCTTTAACTGTTCAGGCATATCTTGCAAACCGATCTAAACTCTCAAAACAACGAGAAATGATCCCCACACATATTTAGCTCGCTTCCTAAAGAAAGAAAAAACTAGAGGCACGAACGTCGTCTTAAAACTGACTTGTTCCTAGCAATTTTCTTAAAACTGACATATTCCAAGCCGTCAGCCCGAAAACCACCAAATCACAATCCCAACGTCATCTCTAAATCTACCCAGATTATTCATCATCCCAATTCCTGAAAGAGAAAACGTATACAATCCTATAAAATATCGGTTCAGTCATTTTCTTTCGTAAAACAAAAAGGAAGATGTAGGTGCGTATACTATACTCGTATAATCCCATACTTCAAAATCTTTTTGCCTCGGCATCAAGAAAACGCTTTTGACAAAACACTTAGGCAATGTCCTTATAAAAATCGTCCCAAAAGCAATAGACAATCTAAGATTCGTCTAAATGCTAGCAACGTATCCAAACCGTCACGAACATAATCCCGAGGACTACAGCATCTCTTGTTGCAATCATGCGTTAGAAACACTGTACCAATATCAAATTGAAACTCGAAGATTAACCAAAGTCTTGAAGATCTTTTCGAGTTTCGTATAAAAGTAAAAAATTATACGAGAAATCTTCAAGCATCAAAGCATTTCTTTCAGTTTCCATTGAACCAATTGAGTCACGGAAAAACATCAAGAACATATGCGACAAAGAAAAGTCGAGAATAAGAGTAGCAGCGAGCACAAAGGGAACGCTTCCTCCCGGCTTGTTGACTATATCTACCGCTTGTTGACTATCTCGTTCCGCTCGAGAAACGAATATGTCATAAGAATCCTCTCAAAACCCTATAAAAACGTTCCACAACTAGATCACAAAGAAATAGACTTCGGTAAAACTCCATGAGTAACTCCGAGCAACTTTCAACAAAGATCGAAATCAAAGCAAAAATGTTTCTCTTAAGATCTGCGGAAACATCATTATTTTGACATGTCCATACATAGCACCGATTTACTACCTTCATAAAACAAATCAACCAATACTTTCGTATCAGTAAAACATTTTATACAAAATATTCTATGGGAAATCAAGATCAGTATCATGCAAAACGTGTTCGCAATAGAAAAACGCAAATGAGGAAAACTTAATCCTCCCTCGAAAACGTCATGAATAATCTGCGAGAAACACTCTCCATTTATTTCTATAAGAAGTCCTTCTTGTAAAACTTACGCAAAAAATCCTTCGTACAATCAGATTAAGTCATACGAAGCAACTTTCGAAAGTAAACATAACAGGTTTTACGAAAAAGTGTTTTTCGTGTAACAAAAACAAAGCTGTAGGATACGAGATTGGAAAACCAATTTAAACTTTATCTCTCCGCAACACGATCTTATAGATCTTAGTCTTCAGCCATGCGGCTTGCTGGCTTCTGCCTTTCACTTCCCTCGGTTACATCCGATTAGGCATTCATCCCGCAACTGATTTCACACGAATTCTATATATCAAGCTTCTTAGGCTTCATCCTCCTCGGACAAAGACAAAAAAAATCATATGACTAGAGGAAACATTGTACGAAACATTCATCGTATAACGGAAACCTGAAAATAGAAAATCGTTTTCTACAACCATCCTCCATCTTACAACGAAAAACTGGAATACTTGGCCTATCAATCTTGACAAACGTTCTTTAGCCCTCGACCAATTACGCCTTCCAGTACAAGTCTGAACCAGAATCCGGCATCCCCTTTGGGACAATTTTAAACTAACATGAGCTTAATGTTAAAACGAAAATGCCATGGTCTGATCCTTGACCAGAAAAACCTCGGCTATGCGGCTGAACATATCCTTCATGCCAAGCCAAAACATTCGAGCAACCACCGCTCCATCCGATCACTTAAACGGCTAAACGACAATCCACGATTGGTCTAAAAATTCCAATTGGCGATTACTCAAGTAATTATCGTATAACCCAAAATCAGAAATTATATGATAAAGTATTCACAATGAGACTCGATCCTAATAACCAAAAAGTTAACGGAAAGTTTGAACTTGTCGAAAAGTCGATCAAGTTCTATATACTCCACAATTCACTTTAAGCTCGCAACCCATAAAAACGCGACATGTAAGGGAAAACTCATAACAAATCTCTTGGAGCCATATTGTTGGGTTCAAAATCGGTCAATTCAAAATCAACAACTAAAATCCTCTGAGAAATTGGCGTTAACCAAATATGAGTTGGAAATGTCAAAGAAACTGTACAGCATAAGCCAAACCAATTTGCGTAAGGATACAAGAATGGACTTTGTAACTTAAACACCATGGTTATCTATACGATTGGTTTCCACTATTTTATAAAACCGACGTACGAAAGGAGATTTCTCCAAAAGAAATTGAAAAAACGCTTAAGTCGAAAAAATTCCCCAAGGAAGGCTAAAATGCGGAAAAGGCAACTTATGATTTTAGACGAGAATAAGCCCAAGTTACTATGATGTTTTATTGAATATTCGCGAAAGAAGATAAATGTCAACTTTCAAAGGATAATCATGAAGATTGAGAAAAACAAAATATTTCCGCGAAGAGATAAACTCGAACCAGGAGAAGAAAGGGAAAGACGACCGACCTTGAAGGCATATATAAGGGGAGCCAAGGCGAGAAACCCAAGGACGGTTCTTTAGACTATATAAATCTCTGCACTTAGAAACCTTAGGCTTTATTCTCGACAAGTTTGGTTTTATGACTGGAACTCAATTTTTAGACGAACTCGCCCAGGCAGTTCAATGTCTTGTTCTGATCTTTTAACTGAACAACGTTTGGCTTGATCCTCAAAAGGGGTATGTAGGCAGCCTTTCATAAGGTCCAGTCCAAAATCTTTAAAAACGTTTTCGTCTAGTGCTAAGCGAGTTGCGGCTACATAGGTTTTTCTCGACATATGTGGTAGTGCTAGCAAACTTAGTTTTGTTTTACTGCTTGTGTTAGACAATTTCCTTTGTAATATCGTTTCCAGACAAGATTCTTGTATGCTCTTGTCTCTTGAACGTTCATATGCAAATTTGAAATAAAGATCTACTTCTTCTAAACTTGCTTCATTGTCTTTACATATTTTCCATGTTTATTTGGTTACTTGTCGTTGGCTCTCGCAGAGAATCCGGAACTCTGGGAAAGTTAGGGTTTTCTTGACTTTCTTTATTTTTGCAGAAATCGACAGTGCAAATTTTGGTTCCCACACATACGAAACATCATTAAAATACACGAAATACATCTCGGAGGACCGACTCTCCACAAATCATAGTGAAGGAAAACGCTTCTTCCAAGGAACAAATCTACATGACCCCTTGGTCCTAGCTCATATATCAAAAATCAAACTACTTAATATCCAAATAGGAACAACAGTTTTGGCTGCAAACATCCGCAGACAAACCAAAATGTTTCTCCAACTCAGGATTAAGACTAAACCCTTGCAACACCGCAAAACATCTTCAAGCCCGCAAATATTTCAAGCACGAAAAGTAGCATACGAACGAAAAAACAATCTTCAGCATCGCAAGACCTCGCATACACGAGAAGATCAAAAAAATTACCTTCCTCAATGTAAACACCTTCTTGGAAGACCAAACAATCATACGCACTAACATCTTCTCAAACACGTATCCTTCGCGAATAATCAAAAATGGTAATATCAACCATTATGTTTGTTGCTAATCACAACAAACTCTTAACGTCCTAAACTGACTAACCATCTCATAAAGATAGCTCTCATACATCCGACACAAGGATAATAGCGGTATAAAAGAAAACCAAATTTTTGGCCAGCACTTCCAGACGACTTAGAAATTGTCTTTGGAGAGATGCTCAATTCCTACCAGACAAGTCGTATAAGTCGATAAACTATCGCGGACTTTAAATTGGTACATAATCAGGTTGAATAGGATACGGGAAACGTAAGCCGAAGTACTCATAGCACCCCCTAAACCTACCAATCAAGTCGTATAAGCCGATAATTTATCGCGGACTTTAAATTGGTACATAATCAGGTTGAAAACGATACGGGAAACGTAAGCCGAAGTACTCATAGCACCCCCTAAACCATTATTAGGCCTAGGTCTTGCCATAAACCCAGCACACTGGTCTCAAACATCTGAAGTCATGATATCTAACCGATACGAGATCCTAAAACATTTCTGTTCGTCGATGTTTGCTCGTTTATGAAACCTCTTGAACACAAGCCTTCAGATATTTTCATCTTAAGCAACGAAAAATATAACAATCTACAAAAGAGTTAGTATGAGATGACAACTCATACTCTTCCCTCTACATTCACACCTATACACACATGCTCTTAAACGCGAAACACAATTCATTAGAAATCCCCGCTAAGCGGCAAGGATCTAAAGCCAAACGCGGCCAGTACCAAAAATCTAAATACAGCCACACTTGACCAGAGAAAACATCCAACAAGGCTAATCTCGAGCCCAACAAAGGTCCAATATAAAATGTCGTCAGCAACAACATGCTAGATAATATTTACACGACACATAACTAAACCGTAAAGGTCTCACTGGAAAACAGATCGTAAGAATCTTAACTCCAAGAGGAACTACGAAAGGCTTGATCCCTTCGACAAGGGTACGTAGGCAGCCTTTACAAGGTCCAGCCATAATCTTATCGCATTCGACTCTTAAGAGAGTGAGCATACCACTTTCAACAGACCTTTCAACCATTAATTCCGCTTAGCTTACCTGACATGCCTAACCGCTTGAAATGATATCACAAAAATTCTAGCGAGCTGGGGGGCTAACTGTTGGGGTCAAAATCTTTCACGACGGAATCAATGCCTAAAAGTTCCCAAGAAAACATTTGTTTTCCAAAAAAATAGAAAATAAAAAGTGCGGGAAACTAAAACTGCAACTTTGTATATATTCAAAAAAGAATTATACGACAAGTTATCGAAAAGGAAAATCGAGCGACGAAAAGACCAAAACAACCGTGTCCAACTCCCCCAATGGCAAGTTGAACGGACCAAGCCCAAGTCGCCATCAGGCGAATTGCAGAAGCTTACCCAACTCGCCTGATGGCGAGTTGGATGGTCTCCGTAACCCGAAGTTGGGCGAGTTGGGACTGCTCGACCAACTCGCAAGATGGCGAGTTGGACTGTCACCGTCCGTAAGATAAATGTCAAGTTTCGAGGGATAATTATGAAGATCGAAAAAATAGAATATTTCCGCAAAGAGATAAACTCGAATCAGTGGCAGAAAAAGAACCCAGGGACTGTTTTTTAGACTCTATAACTCTTTGCACTTAGAAACCTTTGGCTTTATTCTCGGCAATTTTGTTTTCTATGACTGCTACTAGATTACTAGATGAACTCGCCCAAGTAGTTCGATCTCTTGTTCCAATCTTTTAATTGAACTACGCTCGGCTTGATCCTCGAATGGGGTATGTAGGCAGTCTTTCATATGGTTCAGTCTGGAAATCTTTAAAATCGTTTTCGTCTTTTTCGTCTATTGCTAAGCAAGTTTCAGCCACATAGGTTTTTCTCGACATGGGTGGTAGTGCTAGCAAACTTAGTCTCGTTTAACTGCTTGTGTTAGACAATTTCCTTTGTAATCCCGTTTCCACTCAAGCTTCTTGTATGCTTTTGTTTTTGGAACGCTTATAAGCAAATTCGAAATAAATATCTACTTCTTCTAAACTCGCTTTATTGTCTTTACATATTTTCTCATTTATTTGGTTATTTGATGTTGGCTCTCGCAGAGAATCCAGACCTCTTGAAAAGTTAGGGTTTTCTTGACTTCCCTTATTTTGCAAAAATCGACAATGCGAATTGTGGGAACCGAAATTCGCACTTGTCGATTTCCATAAAATAAGGAAAGTTAAGAAAACCCTAATTTCCCAGAGATCTCGAATTTCTGCTAAAACAAAAACGTCAAACAACCAGACAGAGAGAACAAACGAAAATAACGATAAATGTAAATAAAAAAGGAAGAGCAATAGGAATCTTATTCCGAACCAGTGTTTGAGCGTTACAACGAGGTATGAGCCTTGGCTATGAGAGCTTTCGGCGAGGTCCCTAGTTCTAACAACCTAATACCGCAAAAACCTAGTTGAGTCGCAGCTCGAGTAACAAAGACGGAAAATTGCCTAAAACGCTAAGTTTGTTGTGAGAGCTCTGAGTAACATTTCTGGTCCCTCTGCACCTTCGACCTTGGATCTCTTATATACTCCTTAGAGGCGGTTTTGCCTTGCTGATTCTGCCCTTGGTCGAATTTGTCTTCTCGTGGAAATGTTCTATATCTTCCCGATTATTGTGTTTATCCTTTGGAAACTTTACATTTATCCTTCAAGACTTAACATTTATCATTTCCTGCAAAATAAGGGTAAACTGTTATAGGATTTGGGCTTGATTTCATATAGAATCGAAACTGTGCTTTCAGCCGTGCATGAACCCTATCGGCCCATTTATATGACTTAGGCGTTTTTACAATTTTATTGAAACGGCGATTTTCAAATGAAGTTGGTTTGTGCGGAAGCCTGAATCTCCCGTATAATGAAGACAATCTCTTGAGGTATTTAGGAAACCGTCGATTGTCTATACGTTCGATTTTCACTTCTTTCGAGAAAGAAATCCTCATAGTTCTCTTTTAAGTAGTAAAGTTTGGGAGATGACTTTGATCGGAAACAAACGAAGACTACTTTCTACTTGTTCTCGAAAAGGGGAGTTCTAAAGATGGGCCGGAGATGGAATGATCATGCTTGTGGGCCAGTGCGGCCCGTACCTTCAAATGTTTGATCTACTCGACGAACCGGCGAACCGACCGTTTGGGATTAGACCGTGTGGGTTCGGTTTAGTCAAACAGGTGAGTAGACCGTTTTGTTTGGTTATGCCGAGATAATTTGAGTGTTCTCGAGGCTTTCCCGGTTCGACGGATTACTTGTGAAATCTAATTTCGGTTATGCCGCTTTTTGATTTACAAGTTCTGCCTTTCTCTTTTCTCGACAAGAAATCTCTCTCGAGAAGTTTTTTAAGGCTGATTTTGTCGTGACCAATTTTGACCCCAACAGTTAGCCCCCAGCTCGTGAGTAAATGTAGTGTTCTTATGAGTGTTTGGCGTGTGCTAGGTGTGTTAGGCGGAATCGGTGTTAAAAATCCGAGAGTGAATAGTGAAATCTCTTTGCCTATATATAAGTGAGGTAAGTTTTCACATTCTTCACTCACTCGGTGATAACTTCCCTTAAGAGAAAATCTTCTCTCATTTTCTCTCTTTAGAAAAGAAAAATTTCATATCTCCCATTTCTCCCCCTTTTTGTTTTCTTTTTTTGAGAGCCATGTCTTCAAGAAAGAAATCCACGAAGTCTTGTTGCAGCCGTTCCTCTAAAGAGGGCTTGAGTTCACGAAACGAGGAAGCTGCACCGCGCCCAAGGTCGAGTTTGTAGCCCTTTCCGTCGACCCTGAGGAGGCTCACGAGTATTGGGGTACGCAGGATGCTCCCGGACCCGGGACATAGGTTCCACCCGAGTTCGAACCGAATTGCAAGGACGGTTCTCTGAGCAAGAGCTGCCACAACAGTCTGGCCTCTGTCCGGAAATTCTGCCGAACACCGGAGGCGGTCGAGTTTCGCTTGCCAATGTATGGGGATTCTGCGGAGTCTCCTCCCGATGGCTATTTCACGTGCTATGAAGCTATCTTAATGCAGGGGCATTTATGGTTACCTATCCCGGAGGTAATCTTGCAGTTTCTCCTTTGTCTCGGTTTGTCGGTCGGTCAGATCAACCTTCACGGCATTATGCACATGGTCGGGATTTTGGTGTTGAGCTACGAGAAGGGACTGACTATGAAACCTGAGCACCTGGTAGCTTTCCTTACGCCTTGAACGAGTTCGGGTATGATCATTCTGAGGCCTAAAAAAGCTTCCTTGAGGATCATAACGGGCTTCCCGTCCCATGTCCATATCTGGAAAGACCACTTCTTTTTCGTCCGCGTGAACAAGGCGTCAGTTGTCCCGGACGGCCTTCCCATCTTTCAGATTATTTGGGGTACACGAGGTATTTCCTTCTCCTTGCTGGCTATGTAGCAGTTTTTCTTCTTTTTTTTAAATGTGCTTGTTCGTTTTTGCAGAAACTGATCCTCTTCCCCCGCTCCCGGGTGATCTTTTCCAACTGCGAGAACTTCTCATTACCGGCAAGTGCTTCTGGAATGATTTCACGCCGCTCCGAGTTTGCCATGCCGTCTCCCTTCGTTTTTCTCGACTCCATCCGGATCTTCCAGTTAAGGAAGAATCGGGGTCAAGTCGCGATGGGTACGTTTTGTGCATGCCTCATCGAAAGCGGGGGTCGTCAGCTCGAAAGGATAAGCATATCCTCATTGATGACAATGGCGTTGATGTGGACGGTTGTTTCAACAACATATGCCGAGATTATCTCGCCCAGGAGCTAGGCGAGGGTGGTGGTAGTCAGATCGATGTCGAATCTGATCCTCACTCGTCCGAGGGCGAACCTAGTGAGGTGCTGGAATTTGACAAAGCGTCGAGGATGGTTAATCGGGTAAGTGATGTTCTGAAAATCGTTATCCTTATTTGGACCTTCACTCTTACTTTGTGAGTGTCCTTCCAGGGACTTCTTATCATGAATAAAGCCCTCACTGAGAGTAGCTAGGAGGTTCGTAGGGATCGACTGAAAGCCGAGCTAGCTGAGAAGGAGGTCACACACCTAAGGTATGATTTGGAGCGCACCCGTCGTGGACCGTCTAAGACGGAGATCCGTCATGCTTATAGGCGTGGTAAGAGAGAGATCATCGAGATTGTGAGGAGTCGCCGTGAGACGGTATCTGGCGAGATTGATAATCTTAGAAAGGTTTATGATGAGTACGGAGAATTCTGTGAGTGTCGCGGGACGATGGTGGCTTATTCCTTACCAAGGTTGACAACTACTCGTTCGAGACCGAGTTTGCGAAGCAATCCGACCGAGTGAGCCATAAGACTAAGGATTCCTCGACCTCTCAGATTGAACGAAGGATATGGGAGCAGTGGGAGTTGGATCATGTGTCTCCGGACATGGTCAAGGCGGAGGTTGGCGCTCCCGACGAGACAGGGGAGGTGGACCAGCCGAATGTTTTGCTGAACATTGAAGATTATGCGGTGAGAGTTTTGACGTTCGGGAAAATCTACTACGACTGATCGTAGTCTCTTTATCAGGAGTGTTATCGTCTTTGTAAGATATTTCTTTTTAGTAATGAGCCGAGTGCGGCTGTTTGCTATGCTTTTCGGGACTGGCCGTATGTTGATTCGAATCCCTTACCGCTTCGGCGGTTTTTATGTTAAAACGCTTATATGATGATTGTTGTTGTTTTTTTAAGAGTTTTCAAGTTTTAAGTAGGAATATCTGGAGTTGTCATCTCGTTTTCCTCCCACTTTTGTAGATCATCTTGTTCATTGCCCGAAGTGCTTTGAGGTTTCCTCAGAACTTTCGTGAGCGTTTAGATGCTGATGAAGAGACATGCTGTTAGGATCTCATATCTTTCGATACTTCATGCCTTGAGACGTTAGAGACTAGTGTGCTGGGTTTAGGGCAAGACCTAGGTTTACTCTCGGTTAAAGTTGTGCGACGACTAATCGGCTTTCGTTTTGCATGTTGCGATTTTAACCTGACTCCGTCCCGCTTTAAAGTCCGCGATGTGTACTCGGCTTACGTGACTTGTATGGTAGGAGTCGAGCATCTCTTCGAGGACAATTTTTAAGTCTCCCGAAAGTGCTGACCAAAATTTTGGGTTTCTTTTATAGCGCGATATTTTATCCTAGTCGGATGTTAGAGGATATGTCCATTGGATGGATCTAAATGCATTCGCTTAATACGGCTAGAGTGCTCGGCGGGGCCAATCGACGATCGTATGTAATATGTTGGTGTAAATGGATTGCGAAGGTGTTTCTTCGGAACATTGGGCGACGTCTCGCTTATGTTCTGTCGAAGAAACGTGTTTTTGCGTTTGGCAAAAGTCCGAGACTTAGAGTCTCGTTTTTTTCGTTGTGGGCTGCGGGGTGCACTAACCGCGTGGGAGGGTAAGTCGTCGAGACGAAGCTCCTTTTGGTTAGACGAGTTTTCACAGAGTTAATCTGTCTACAAGTTTTTTGAAAATCTTTTTGATCTCTTCCGCTATTCGGATTGGTTCGAAGATTACATTCTCCTCTTGCATATAGATCGTTTTCCGAAAATGTAATAAGATATTTCCCTCGATAAGAGGTTGCTGTTATCAAGCTTTTAAAGATATCCTTTTATTGCCCAAAAAAATTCGAGAAATACAAGAAAATTTTTTTTGAGAGCGGGAATATACGAGTATTTGTATATGTACCCCTCCCTTCTTAGAGAGGGGGATAGCTGAACTTATCTTTTGACAAGCTGCCTACGTACCTCCTTCGAGGATCAAGCCGTCCCGTAGTTCTGTTTGTTGCTCGAGTGTGTTTACTCGGAGGTTGTGTTTGTGTCGACCGCATTAGTCGCAGGGTCGACATCTTCTTCCTCCGGAGCTGTCTTCTCTGGTGGGGACGGAGTGTTGGGCGCTAAAACGGGCTGTTCTTCGGCTGTTACTGTTGTTGCTTCGGGATCCAGTTTCGGGCGCTTGGATTTCACCATTGAGGTGGTAGTGATCTGTCGCAGTCTGTGTTCCACTAAGAACCAACGCCTCGACTGTTTCTGACATCCCCATATCGCGGCGGTTCCGTAGTGTTTCGGGAACTTGATCCCTAGATGGTAAGTGGACACGACAACTTTCATGGAGTTCAACCAGGGCGTTCCCATGATGATGTTGTAGATGGTTGGGCAGTCGACGACCATGAAGTCCACGACTTTGATGACTTCTTTGCTGTGACAGGGAGTTTTATCGACCCGAGCGTCATCGATGTTGTGCCGGAGAAACCAGTCAGTGGTTTTGGCAGTGGAACGACTTCTCCGAGCTCGATGTTCATCCTCTTCAGAGTATTGCGGAAGATGAGATTGATCGTGCTTCCTGTGTCGACTAGGACCCTGGCGACTTCGAGTTCCCCTATGACCAGGTCGATCACGAGCGGATCGCAGTGAGGTTGATCGATTGCGCCGGCTTCTTCTTCATCGAACGATATGGTTTTGAGCAGAGGTTCACCAGGTATCGGAGAGACCGGCATATTGGCACTTGCCTCGGCCTTACGTTGGTATGCCTTTATAGCCGAGACCGAGTCACTGCAGTATTGAGATCTGCCGACGATCATGTTGATTCGTCTGCGATTATTGTTGTTTCCTTTCTCGACTTGTCTCCTTCCGCGTTTCTCTCACGATTGGTTTCCTTGAGAAGGGTTTTCATTTGAGGGTTCTTGTCATTTTTCGGAGGTTGGTCGGAGTCACGGCCGAGATCCTTCACTCTCAAGATTTCGGAGAGTTCTCTGGCGATCAGTTTCACAGCCAATTTTGCGCCCATGACTTTACAGTTCACGGTGGAATGTCCTCGGACTTGGAGGAACTCGCAGAAAGCGTTTTCGTCATAGTTCGGATTTCGGGTCCAAGTGTTTCCTGTCGTCTGTCCCTGCTCCTGTCCGGAGTTGATAGCATAGTTATGAGCTCCATGGGTCTCCTCCTCCCCGCGTTGGACATTTTTGTCGTTGCGAGTGCTCTTCTTCTTAGACCACGGTTCCGACCCTGAGTCTTTTGACGAGGGTTTTGCTTTCTTATGCTTCTGAAAAAAACCTTCGTCTCCTCTTCAATGATGATGTAGTCCGTAGCCTTATGGAGCGCGTCCTGGATCATCCGCGGCTTCTCCAGAGTGATCAACTTCGGAACTTTGATTTGTACAACAGCGTCTTTCGGAGCGCGTCAATCGCGACTTTGTTGCTTATCCCACTGACTCTCGCCAAGATGACCTTGAATCGTTTGATGAATTCACTGAGGGATTCGTCCTCTTCTTGGGATAAACTCCAAAGATTGACGTTGGAGGTTTCTACATCGATGAACATCGACAACTACTTGAGAAACTCCGAGGCGAGCTGACGAAAACTTCCGATGGAATTTCGTCTCAGACACGAGAACCACTTGAGAGCCACTCCTCTGAGATTTTCTACGAAGAGGCGGCATTCGCCGGCGTCCCTTTCGCTCTCTCTGAATCTTGCTCTTCCCATTGCGACCTGGAAGGCCTGTAGATAGACCTTTGGATTAGTGGTGCCGTCGTAAGTCTCCACTCTGATCTTTCTCGGGTCCGAAACCCTAGGTTCGGTGATGCGGGTCGTGAAAGGCGTTTTGTGAGATTCTTCCACAAGTAGGTTGATCTCGGGTGCTGCACTGGTAGCATGGTGGATCTGAGATTTCACCGCTTTAACTTCCGCTACCGTTTTCATCAGGTGATAGCGCAGATCGCGAATCTCTGAATCTTTACTCGCATTTTTTCGGCTCTAGCGGTGCCTGCTTCGCGAGTCGCGAGTTTGCTCCTCAGCCAATTCTTAATGCTTCTCCCAGAAAGCAGATTCTTCTCTCTCGGACATCGGAGAGCCGGACTGCAACTTGTCACGAGCTGCTCGGCTTCTCGTACGTTGTGGATGCACGTCCGCATCCGTGTCTGTAAGATCAGATTGGATGTTGGAGTCTAAGTTTACTCTTTCGACTTCTCCATCATCCTTATCCTCTGCGACTGGGGGGAAGATCTCCCGGAGCTTTCTGCGTCGGCGCAGGAGTCACAGTATCGAGGTCTTGCCCATATGCTTTCTCCGGCATGTCAGCCGATTGATCCAAGGGAGTTGCAAAATCAAGTCTCCTCCCGCGGATGCGAGTTGCACCGCGAGGAAGAACGGCCCTGGTCCTCGCCGTTAAGGTTTCAACCTGTTTAACGAGGGAGCGCATGACCTTGTCTTGTTCTGCCGACTTCTTTTCAAAGTTTGAGAACATCTTCTTGACCTCCTCGAACGCCGTGGTGTTTGCGTTGGCGTTGACCGCGGAAACGTTCGCTACTGGAGTGCTTTCAACGTTGTCGCCGGTAGAGGTGCCATCACGAGTTTGCAGATTGTTCAAGTCGTCGTTAGTTATGTCTGATCGAGCGTTTGATGGCTGAGAGTTAGATTGATCCGTGAACCCCCCCCCCCTCCTTCTAGCGCCAAACTGTTGGAACCGAAATTCGCACATGTCGATTTCCGTAAAATAAGGAAAGTTAGGAAAACCCTAATTTCCCAGAGATCCCGGATTTCTGCTAAACCAAAAACGTCAAGCAACCAGATGAGAGAACAAACGAAAATAGCGACGAATGTAAATAAAAAAAGGAAGAGCAATAGGAATCTTATTCCGAATCAGTATTTGAGCGTTACAACAAGGTATGAGCCCTGGATATGAGAGCTATCGGTGAGGTCCCTAGTTCTAACAACCTAAGACCGAAAAAACCTAGTTGAGTCGCACCTCGAGTAACAAAAACGGAAAATTGCCTAAAACGCGAAGTTTGCTGTGAGAGCTCTGAGTGAAATTTCTGGTCCCTATGCACCTTCGACTTTGGATCTATTATATATTCCTTAGAGGCGGTTTTTCCTTGTCGATTCTGCCCTTGGTGGAATCTATCTTCTCGTGGAAATCTTCCATATCTTCCCGATTCTTGTGTTTATCCTTTGGAAACTTTACATTTATCCTTCAAGACTTAACATTTATCCTTTCCTGCAAAACAAGGGTAAACCGTCATAGGATTTGGGCTCAATTTCATATAGAATCGAAAGTGGGCTTTCAGCCGTGGATGAACCCTATCGGCCCATTTTTATGACTTAGGGGTTTTTATGATTTTATTGAAACGACGCTTTCCAAATGACGTTGGTTCGTGCGGAAGCTCGAATCTCCCGTATAATGAAGACAATCTTTTGAGGTGTTTAGGCAACCGTCGATTGTCTATACGTTCGATTTTCACTTCTTTCGAGAAAGAAATCCTCGTAGTTCTCTTTTAAGTAGTAAAGTTCGGGAGATGATTTTGATCGGAAAGAAATGAAGACTACTTTTGACTTGTTCTCGAAAAGGGGAGTTATAAAGATGGGCCGGAGATGGAATGATCATGCTTGTGGGCCGGTGCGGCCCGTACCTTCAAATGTTTGGTCTACTTGACGAACCGGCGAACTGACCGTTTGGGATTGATCTACTCGTTGTTTGGCAAAGAGACAGATCTTGTCCGTTCTACTCGCCGTTTGGGGAGTAGACCGTTTGGGGAGTAGATCGATCTTGTCCGGTACTCGTCGTTTGGCGAGTAGACCGTGTGGGTTTGGTTTAGTCAAACCAGTGAGTAGACCGTTTTGTTTGGTTATGCCAAGATTTTTTGAGTGTTCTCGAGGCTTTCCCGGTTCGACGGATTACTTGTGAAATCTAAGTTCGGTTATGCCGCTTTTTGATTTACAAGTTCTCCTTTCTTTTTTCTCGACAAGAAATCTCTCTCGAGAAGTTTTTTAAGGCTGATTTTGTCGTGATCGATTTTGACCCCAACACGAATTTCGGTTCACATAATCTTATATGAACTAAAATAAGCGCCTAGATGCTGGTTTGCAAAACTTGAAACAGCTCTAGTTGATTATGGTTTTCAGAAGAATGGAAAGAATTTCTCGCTTTTTATCTATGAACATGGCATTGATCGTATACATGTCTTAGTTTACGTCAACAATCTAATCATTAGTGCAAATTCAGATCATGTGATTAATAAGCATAAGGAGTACTTATGTTCATGTTTTTGAATGAAAGATTTGGGTATCCTTCGCTATTTTTTGGGAAACGAAGTCGCACGTAGCCTGTCTGGTATGTATTTATGTCAGAGAAAATACACTTTGGACATCATTGCTGAGACAGGTCTTATGGGAGCCAAACCTGTATCATTCCCTCTTGAGCAAAATCACAAACTTCTACATGATGATGGTGAACTGATGACTGAACCTTTTATATATTGTCGCTTAGTGGGCAGGATAATCTATCTTGCAAAAACACGGGCAGAGCTAAGCTATACCATCCATGTATTGTCCCAGTTCATGAACAATCGGAAAGCTACCCACTGGAATGCAGCCCTCAGAGTGGTTCGGTGTCTCAAGAATAGTCTAGGACAAGGAATCCTTCTCAAAGAAAATACAGAGCTCACGGTCTCTGCTTGGTGTGACTCCAACTGGGGAGGATGTCCTCTCACACGTCGCTCGTTGACAGGATGGTTCATTCAACTAGATGATTCACCAATATCTTGGAAAACACAAAAACAAGATGTTGTTTCAAGGTCTTCTGCGGAGGCTGAATACCGCGAAATGGCTGACACCATTAGCGAGTTACTTTGGCTTCGTGAGCTTCTCCCGAGCTTGGGTATTAAAATCAATGCACATATCACCCTGCATTCGGACAGTCTTTTTGCCATTAACCTCGCAAAGAACCCATTTGGACACAAGAAAACGAAGGATGTTGGTATTGATTGCAATTTCATGCGTGACGAGATTCTTCGAGGAATCATAGCTACTAAACATGTTTCGACAAAGACACAATTGGCTGAGATATTGACAAAAGCACTTTGACTCACGGAGTTTGAGGAATTTCAGCCCAAGTTGGGTGTGCTTAATCTCCACACTTCACCTTGAGAGGGGGTACTGAGGGCCTATGGGCCTTGTCGATGTATATTACTAATGTCATTAGGTTAATTAACTTGTGTAACCTACACTCTTGTATATAAGGCAGTTGCCTTGATGATGAATCAATAAGAAACTGATGTGCTCAGGTTTTACCACTAAAAACCAACCGCAAGTGCACGGTAATGCGCGGTAGTACTTAGGGATCGAATCCACAAGGACCAAGGTTACACTATGAAACTTTGAGAGTAAAGTCAAGCTAGAACAGATATGAGGGGTTTTGTTGTTTGTTTGGTTGTCACACTTGCTAATGATTTAAATTGATTTATGATTAAAAGGTGTTAGGCATTGGGTGATTCTCGGGAAATACAATTACCATGAAACAAGTATTAATCAAGGGGTATATTTTTAGAACCGTTCTTGAACTCAAACAACTTTATTTAGTTTAGCCTACTCTCGTAGTACTAAACCCTATGTTATAGAATTCCAAATATCAACTCTCGCCATATTCAATATCCTAAACATGCATTCTTAATAGGTTCGATATGTTCACAAAGTCTATAACAACAACTCTCGTTGGTTACAGAACTTTGCTCATCTAGATTCTTTTCGGGATTTTAACTATCACTTTTGGTGTGTTAATTTCCTATTAATCATGAACTAGGTGTACCTTCTAATTCAAGCGTTAAGATTAATTTAGATGAAGAACCAAATGATTATTTTCCCTTGATTAACACATTAGTTTCAGTGATTCATGGATTCCCTTGAATCACCTTAGCCTAACTAGTAGATTACTCGCACATATTAATTGAAACAAATGACATAATTGAATTCATAAAAGCAATAGAGTAAAGGGATTAAGAAAGCTTCTCTGGGAAAAGAAAGAGTTTCTCTTCAAGTAATTGATGAACTTCAAACTTTAACTTCAATAACAACTTCAAACTTCAACAAGAACAAGAACAACTTCAAACTTTCAATAACAAGAACAAGAATTCAAACTAAGAACAAAAACTGAAACTAAGATAGATGTGTAGAATGAGATGTGATTGTGCTGTGTGTGTTGTGGGATGCTCTTCTCAAGCCTTGCAACCTCTCTATTTATAGCAGAATATGTCATCATTTTCTCCATGTTGCAAGGTTGGTGCAAGGTTGTAAAAGGCAAGGCCACCATTAAAGTTTCCACTTTGTCTCCTTTGCTAACTCCTTTTGACCCTTCATAAGTTGAATTGGAGGTGGCTCTTCAGAAAGGGCAAGAAAAGTTAGGCCAAAAACAATCACAAAAGTTGTCCAGCACTTGAAAGGAGGCAAAGTGCTTTTCTGGCCGCGAGATCTGCATCGATCGATGCAGTTTTTGAGCAAAACTGCATCGATCGATGCGTTTTTAAAAACTGCATCGATCGATTGGAGTTTTGCATCGATCGATTACTTTAAACCGGCAGTTTTCTTCTTTTTGCATCTCTGGTCCTCATACTTCTTATGTCTTTCGTTTCAGCCCCAAACTTTAGATATTGCAGAAATATCCTCTCTTTAGCCCCTTAACTTTTGATTGTGCAATTCTAACCCAGCGAAGTTATGAAATTGCATATTGGTCACTGAACTTTTTGATAACTTCGTTGCTGACCCCAGACTTCCATAAAGTGCAGTTTAACCTTCGATTTTTGCCCTAAACTTCCAATTGTGCACTCCAAACCTTGTCAAATGCAATTATGTATGAAAATGCAATATAAAGACCTAAATGCAACCTAGAATGATAATATTAAACTAAAATATGAATCTAAAACTCATCAAAATCAAGAGATATCAGAAACCCTTTTACAATTTCTACTGTTCTTGACAATTTATGTAATTGAAACCAGCAAAAATTGGTGCGAATGTTGCATCTTTCACGAGACTATAATACCCAGCTTCACGTGAAAAAATAGAGTTCATACTAGTAGTACTAAAAATCAAAATATATATTGCCACACACTGAATGATGGCGTTACGTAAATAAACAGTTGAGTACCTTGAGATGAGCCATGGGAGATGAATGTTACAATGAGAATTATGTGAAACAGCCATAATGTTTGAAAACTCATTATGGTGAAAAATTATGTGTGGTTCTTTATATTTAGACCAGAGCTAAAAAGACTAGGTTTGATAAGATTTATCAAATAAGATGAAGTTTAAGCCTCTTTACGTTAGGTCTTTATGAATGAGGGGAAGCTTTGATGGTTCATGATGCGAATGCAGGAGAGCTAGTAAAACGGCAGGTCCAATCTAGATGCTCAGAACCAGAGAAGATCAAACGGGAAAGCAAGCCAACCCGGAAATACTTGGGATCGAAGTAATCATGGTTTAGCCATTTCTTTTAGTTGTTAATTTAAATGTTTACGTGCAAATAAAAAGAGGCATGGTCTTCCTTATGTTTAAGAACCACCTCTTCCACCTTTCTAATTCCCTAACGTGTGGGAGTGGTAACTCCAAATCAGTTTCAATACTTCTATTTATATTAATTTAAAAGCCAAAAGAGGTAGACCTATCTACCCAGAAACAACAAGTGTTACGTTCTTTATCTTATGCTTTGACTGGGACAAGCATTTGGTATCAGAGCATCTTTGCTGTAACCTAAAGCGATATTAAGGTTATGGCAAGAAACAAAGAGAGATTGGAAGACCTGGAAATGATTCTTGGCATGGTGCAACATGAGGTGGCCAAGATCAACGAGGAGATGGCTGCAAAGTTTCGCGGAATGGAGGACTCTTTCAAACAGATGCTGGCAGAAGCAGTATCTAGTATCTATGAAGATGGATCCGTGCATCAAAGGGAGTTCTTCGAACCGAAACAATGGCGGGGAACCATGACGGAGGTATGAGTATTACTGGAGCGAATAAGTGACATGAGTCTCATCCATCAGCTGCTTACAATCAAAGGGGTGAGAATACTAATCCTTTCGCACACGGACCCAACCAGAGACATGTGAAGCTGGAATTCCCCGAATTTCAGCAAGGCCATCCTACTGCGTGGATAAGCAAGGCAAAACAATACTTTGCCTATCAGGAGATACCATTGGATCAGAGAGTCAACTTTGCTTCCTATCACTTGAAAGATGAGGCTAATGAGTGGTTGCATGCCACGTCAAAAACCCTCGGAGAAGAAGGAATTCTGATCATGTGGGAAGTGTTTGAAGAAGAACTATGGGCGCGTTTTGGACCTACAGCTGCAGAGTACTTTGACAAGGCACTATCAAAAATCAAACAAACCGGGAGCCTCCGAGAATACCAGAGGGAGTTTCAGAGATTGCAGAACAAGGTAACTGAATGGACACAGGAAGCGCTCATCGATACCTACATTGGTGGACTAAAGGATTCCATATCTGATAGTATCCGCCTGTTCTTACCAAAAAATATCAAGTCAGAAATTAAATTGGCGAGAATGAGGGAAGACCAGTTGCAGAGAGCAAGAAGACAGCTAACAACAACCAGCGTGATTTTCGAGCCGCCGATGTGAACCAGAACCTGCAAAACAATTGATCTGCGACGCCCAAGGAGTTGAGTTGGGAGGGGCTCAAATGAAAGAGAAGTATTGGGATTTGTTACAGCTGCGATGAGAGGATACCCAAGGCCACAAATGTCGCAAATCTCAACTCTTACTCATGGAGGGGAAGACACAGATGATGAAGATGCACATCACATGATGAGGAGGAACCTGAGATAACCATTCAATCACTCACCGGATATGTAGCTCCCCAAACCATCAGAATTCCACTGGAAATCAACAAACGATAGGTGGTGGCTCTATCGACAGTGGCTCCACCCATAACTTCGTGAGCGATAAAATGGCTCTTCGCTTGAACCTCCAGATTTCACCGACGAAACTGTTCAAGGTTCGAGTTGATGATAGGAATCCTTTACGGTGTAATGGCGTGTATCAACAAGTCCACATCTCAGTTGACGACATTGATTTCACCACCAATTTCTACGTCCTTCCCCTCACTGGATTGGATATTGTTCTCGGGATCCAATGTTGTCCTTGTTGGGCCCAGCGTTCTGTGATTGGAAGGCCCAAACACTTGAGTATACATGGGATGGTGAGCACAGATGGATCCAAGGCCTGCAAGATGGGCATATCATACAGGGCCACGCCAATTAGATCACCATGGGCCAGTCCTGTTTCGCTGTGAGAATCCAAAAAGAAAACGATGGCATTTCCTTGGTGCCAGACGAGATGCAGCACCTGCTAGAGCAATTTGCGGGAATATTCTAACCACCGACAAAGCTGCCACCGGGGTGCGAGATCGAGCACCACATTACCCTAAAAAAAGGCTGAAAATCCGATTAACGTACAGACCTATCGATATGCTCATTTTCAAAAGGAAGAAATTGAAAAACAGGCCAATGAGATGCTACAATCCGGCCTAATCCTTCCTGTTGAGTCCATTTTCTTCACCGGTGCTCTTGGTAAAGAAGAAGAATGGGTCATGGCGATTTTGCACTGATTATCACACTTTAAACCTTGCGACAATCAAGGATAGGTTCCCGATACCTACGGTGGAGGATATGCTTGACGAGTTACACGACACCACCATTTTTGTTAAACTATATAATCTAATCTCTCCTTAGTACATTTACATTAGTTAGTTATTATACAAAGAGTTGTAAGTCTTCATGTTATGTCCTTTAGTGTGAAGAGGTGTGTCTCTTTATACTGATTCGATCTCTATATAAAGGTCAATCATTTGTTGTAAACATATTTCATAGAATCTCAATAATATCAAAATATTTCCAGACAAGTTAAACATAGTAGAAACTTTCTGTAATAAGTCTGAAACATCTATCTTATTCCTTCTGTCATACCCGTGTGTAACACACTGTGATCTTTCTGTAACTCAAACGGTTGTAGAAGATTAATATATATGTGTGTAACACACTGGGATATTTGTGTAACTCAAGCGGTTACAAAAGACTAACATGGTATCAGAGCTTTACGGTTGAGAGGACAAAGAAGAAATCACTAGTAAGAGAAACACTTGGCGAAAAGAAAAGGAGGCTAGAGGATTTTGGCATACGATTTATCGAAAGGACACGAAACGATGCAAAATCCAGTGATCCCCATATTCGATGGAGAGAAATATCACTTCTGGAGCATTAAGATGTCAACCATTTTCAAAACTAGGAAGTTATGGTATGTGGTTGAAGAAGGCGTGGGAGCCCCACCAGCGCAAGTGGATGAGACCCCTGAAACAGCAAGGGCAAGGGCGCTTAGAGAAGAAGCGATGGTGAACGATACTTTGGCTTTGCAAATTTTGCAAACTGCCGTATCGGATCATATCTTCTCACGGATTGCAGCATCAACAACATCTAAAGAGGCGTGGGATGCATTGAAGGCTGAGTATCAAGGTTCTCCTCAAGTTCGTTTGATTCGACTTCAAACGTTGCAAAGAGAATATGAAAATCTAAAAATGTATGAGAATGAAGACATTAAAATTTTCACAGATAAGTTAGTTGCCTTGGAAAATCAATTAACTTATCATGGTGAACAGAAGACTGACATTCAACTCATACAAAAGATACTCATATCTCTCCCAGCCAAGTTCGATAGTATAGTCAGTGTCTTGGAGAAAACAAGTGATTTGACTTCAACAACAATGGCAATCGGGATTTTGAAGGCTCATGAAGCAAGACTGGCTGCAAGAGAAAAAACACAAGTGAAGGAGCATTTGATGCTCGTGTTAAACAGAGAAACTCTGGTGTAACACAAGACAACTCAAAACGCCGTGGAGGCAAGAAGTGGTGTGGTTTTTGCAAGAAGAATAACCACACAGAGAGTGAGGGTCAAAGGAAACATAAGAAGGATGATCCAAAGAAGTATCACAGGAGTAACAAGGAGTGTTACAATTGTGGAAAGTTAGGTCACTTTGCAAGTCAGTGCTACTCAAAGAAAAAGGAGAAAGCACATGTAAGTCTCGTAGAAGAAGACTTGAATGAAGACCAAATGTTGTTCAATGCAAGTGAAGCAACAACAACAATGGAAGACGTTTGGTTAGTAGATAGTGGATGCACTAACCATATGTCAAAGGAGGAGAATAATTTCTCAAGACTTTATAAGAGTATCAAGATTCCGATAAAAATCGGAGATGGAAGAATTGTCATGACAGCCAGTAAAGGAGATATTACCGTCATGACAAATGGTGGCAAGAGGACCATCAGAATTGTTTTCTTGGTTCCGGGTTTGGCGAAAATTTTGTTGAGTGATCCACAAATTGTTTCAAGCGGATACCGGGTGAGTTTCCAAGAGAAGAGATGCATCATAGAGGATGCAAAAGGCAGGATGATAATGGATATCCCAATGACTAACAAGAGCTACAGAATCAGGATGAGTTCGGCTCAAGAAGAAGCCATGAGCGCAAGTGATCAAGGCAAAATGGAGACATGACACAATAAACTTGGCCATGTAGGCAACAAAAGGTTGCAACAAATGCAAGACAAATATTTGGTAAAGGGGTTACCAAAGTTTAAAGTCAGGAAGAAAGCATGTGAGGCGTGTTGACTTGGAAAACAATCACGCAAAAGCTTCCCAAAGGAATCTCAAACTAAGACAAGAGAAAAGCTTGAGATTGTACATACGGATGTATGTGGGCCGATGCAGCACCAATCTATTGATGGAAGCCGATATTTTTTGCTATTCTTGGATGACTCTACTCACATGTGTTGGGTATATTTCATGAAGTAAAAATCAGAAACATTCTCAATGTTTAAGAAGTTCAAAGCAATGGTAGAGAAGCAATCAAGTTGCACTATCAAGACATTGAGATCAGATGGAGGTGGTAAGTTCACTTCACAAGAGTTCAACCGTTTTTGTGAAGAAGAAGGAATCAATAAGTAAGTTACCTTGCCTTATCCACCACAAAAAAAATGGTGTAGCGGAGTGCATGAATAGATCCTTGGTGGAAATGGCTAGAACGATGTTGGTAGAGCAAGATTTACCACTCAAGTTATGGGCAGAAGCGGTATACACAACATCATACCTTCAGAACTGTCTACCATCAAAGGCAATAGAAGACGATGTTACTCCTATAGAGAAGTGGTGTGGACACAAACCAGATGTGTCACAGATTAAAATGTTTGGTAGCATATGTTACATACATATACCGGATCAAAAGAGGAGGAAGTTAGATGTCAAGGCAAAACGTGGAGTCTTCATTGGATATAGCAATCAATCAAAGGCTAAAGAGTTCTCATATTGGAGAATGAGAAGATTGAAGTATCAAGAGATGTAGAGTTTGAAGAAAAAAAGAAGTGGGATTGGAGAAGGCAAGAAGAAGTCAAGAAGACAATAGAGTTGTCTATGAAAGATTCTGAATCACCTAAGGAACAAACTGAAGGTACTTCTACTCATGTTTTCAATTCAAAATAATGATCATGATACTAGTGATGAAGATAGAGAAACTTCTAAGCCACCAAAGAAGTTCAAGTCCATGGCTGAAATCATGGAAAAAGCACCAAGAGTAGAGATTGAAGAAGTGGCTCAAGCAATAGAAGCTTGTCTTCATGCAAATGAAGAACCATATACTTATGATGAAGCATGTGGTACAAAGGAATGGAGAGAGGCGATGAATGAGGAAATAGCCATGATTGAGAAGAACAAGACATGGGAACTAGTGGACAAGCCAGAAAAGAAGAATGTGATAAGTGTGAAGTGGATCTACAAGATAAAAACCGATGCAAACGGTAATCACATCAAGCATAAGCCGCGGCTAGTTGCAAGAGGATTCTCTCAAGAATATGGTGTTGACTACCTTGAGACGTTTGCCCCGGTTTCAAGACATGATACAATAAGAGCCATACTTGCGTATGCAGCTCAGATGAAGTGGCGTTTGTATCAAATGGATGTAAAGTCAGCCTTCCTCAATAGAGAACTAAAGGAAGAAGTGTATGTAACGCAACCACCTGGGTATGTTACACAAGGAAAGGAACATAAGTTGCTAAGGTTACGCAAGGCTTTATATGGTTTAAAGCAAACCCCAAGGGCATGGTATGGAAGGATAAATTCATACTTCATTCAAAACGGTTTTGAGAGGAGTATAAATTATGCAACCTTATACATCATGAAGCAAGGAGGAGATGTGTTGATCGTGAGTTTATATCTGGATGATATAATCATCACTGGAAACAATGTTCAGATCATCAACACATTCAAGGAGAATATGAAGAAAGAATTCGAGATGATGGATCTTGGATTGTTGAGTTACTTCCTTGGAATGGAGGTAAACCAAGACGATGAGGCATATTTCTTTCACAAGAAAAATATGCAAACAAACTTGTTGATAAGTTTGGGATGAGAAACAGCAAGAGTGTAAGCACTCCACTTACACCACAAGGAAAAGGAGTTGAGGATGACAAAGAGTATGAAAATCCAACTAAGTATCGAAGCATTGTTGGAGGCTTTTTGTACTTGTGTGTAACAAGACCTGATGTGATGTATGCAAGCGCCTATCTCTCAAGATACATGTCATCACCTCACATGAATCACTACCAAGAAGCCAAAAGGGTGTTAAGATATGTCAAGGGAACATCAAGCTTTGGTGTATTCTTTACAAGTGTGAAAGAACTAAGACTTGTAGGCTACTCGGATAGCGATTGGAGTGGTTATAAGGAAGACAAGAAAAGCACTTCAGGTTATGTGTTTACTCTTGTATCAGCCATGTTTTATTGGCAATCAAGTAAGCAACAAACAGTAGCACAATCAACGGCTGAAGCGGAGTACATAGCCGTGTGTGCAGCAGAATATCAAGCCGTGTGGTTACAAAGACAATTTGAGATTTTGGTCAGAAGTTTGAAGGATGAGTTCCAATCTTATGTGACAACAAATCAGCAATAGCAATTGGAAAGAATCCGGTGCAACACAGGAGGACAAAGCACATAGAGATCAAGGAGATGATCAACTCGCAGACATTCTCACAAAGGCATTGGGCAGTTCAAGGTTTGAAGATCTCAGGAAGCAGCTCGGAGTGAAGTCGAGATATGATTAAGGAGGAGTTGTTAAACTATATAATCTAATCTCTCCTTAGTACATTTACATTAGTTAGTTATTATACAAAGAGTTGAAACTCTTCATGTTATGTCATTTAGTGTGAAGAGGTGTGTCTCTTTATAATGATTCGATCTCTATATAAAGGTCAATCATTTGTTTTAAACATATTTCATAGAATCTCAATAATAACAAAGTATTTCCAGACAAGTTACACATAGTTGAAACTTTCTGAAATAAGTCTGAAACATTTATCTTATTCCTTCTGTCGTACCCGTGTGTAACACACTGTGATCTTTGTGTGACTCAAACGGCTGTAGAAGATTAACATATCCATGTGTAACACACTACGATATTTTTGTAACTCAAGCAGTTACAAAAGACTAACAATTTTCACCAAGCTCGACCTCACTGCTGGCTATCACCAAGTATGATTTCATGCCCCTGACATCTCAAAGACAGCGTTTCAGACACATAACGAACATTACGAGTATCTCGTAATGCCCTTTGGGTTGTGCAATGCTCCCTTAACTTTCTCGGCGCTGATGAACTTTGTTTTCCGACATCATCTGCGTAAGTTTTTCTCGTTTTCTTCGATGATATTCTTGTGTACAGCCGCACTTGGGAAGAACACCTGGATCATGCTTATCAATTCTACACAATCCTGCATCAGAATCAGATATTTATTAACACACAAGAAATGTTAGTTTGGGAAAATGGAGCTAGAGTACCTTGGCCACATCATCTCTGGTGCTGGTGACAAAGTGGATCAGTCGAAAATTCAAGCAATGCCCGACTTGCCATCTCCAACGACCATCACCGAATTAAGAGGTTTTCTCGGTCTCACTAGATATTATTGTAAGTTTGTGCAGGACTAGGGCATCATCGCACGTCTACTGACAGACTTACTGAAGAAATACATATTCAAATGGAAAGAGGCAGCAGAAGAGGCGTTCAGTAGCTTCAAAACAGCCATGACAACAACTCCAACATTAGCGCTACCGGATTTCTCTGCTCCATTTGTCATACAGACAGACACTTCTGGAGAAGGCATTTGAGCCATTCTGGCTTAAAATGGGAAATCAATCGCTTTCATAAGCATGTCATTTGGAATCCAAAAATGGCACCGGTCTACGTATGCAAGGGAGATGTTAGCAATAGTCATCATAGTCAGAAATTGGAGACCTTATCTTATGGGAAGACGATTCACAATTCAAACAGACGAGCGGAGTCTTCGTTTCTTGCTGGAGCAATGAATTCTCACACCAAAACAGCAGAAGTGGATGGGTAAGCTTGTTGGCTATGACTACAAAATCCCATACAATCCAGGAACAGCCACTGCTGCACTAGATGCCCTTTCACGCAGACTAGACAGTCTCTGTCAATACTGTTCACTGGAATAATCTCCTAGCCGCTGCTACTACTGATACCGTCCTTTAACAAACTGGCAAGCTTGCAGATGCGACTCCAGGGAAACCTTACCACAGGAATGGGTTACTGAGTTGCAGGAATCAAGTTGTAATCCCTCCAGGATCATTTCCAATCCCCACTCTCCTCCATGAGTTTCACAACACACCAGTGGGAGGCCATTCTAGAGCTCTGCGAACCTTCAAACGATTTTGGCACAACAGTTCTAATGGCCCTCATTTCAAAAGACAGTCCAAGAATTTGTTACAGCTTGCGACATCTGCCAGAGACCTAAGTATGAGAGCCTGTCTCCAGCAGGACTCCTCCAACTATTGCCGATTCCGAATCAGGTTTGGTTCAATATCTCTATTTATTTTATCGACGGCCTTCATGAATCAGACAATCATACATCAGTCATGGTCATCGCCGATTATCCTTCCAAAGCGGCTCATATGATTCCTCTCACACATCCATATACAGCCAAGTTGGTCACTTCAAAGTTCATCGACAACTTCGTCAAGCTTCATGGAATTCCAAACCCCATTGTGAGTGATCGTGACCCAGTTTTTGTATGTTCTTTCTGGTGAAAATTGTGGCGTCTGTCAGGAACCAAATGATATAGTGTGTTTTTAGCATACTTTGGTTGTGATTTATTGATCTTTCTCATGCAATTATAGGGTACTTACAGCTCTATTCGAGACATTTCAGGTACAAAAGAGGTTGTGGAACTTTGGAGGGAAACGTGAGGAAAAAGGAAAAATTTGAATTCTGTCCCGGAGAACAACCCCAGAGATTCAGCAAAGCCTTGATCCCCGCGGGAGATATTTTAGGAACTGCAGAATCTTTTGGGATTTTCCCTAATTTTATTTCATCCTCCTACCAGCCGCCACAAAAGCCTTATAAAAGAAAGGCACGAACATTATTAAACCCAGACTCTTTTAGCTTAATTTTCTTTCATACTTTACAGAAAAAAACTCATTGAATTCAATACTTGTTAGGGAGAGAGGAATCTTCACCATGTTCTCGCGATTCTGAGAAGATTTCTTGAACCGTATTTTTAGTTTTTGATTTCGATTTATGGAGTATTATTTAGTATTTCTTATTATGTTTATTGCCATGATTGCTGAGTAGTCGATATTGTTAGTTTAGGGTGTTAAGGTGTTTGATTTATTAAGCTACACACAAATAAGTTGTATGTTCATTGATGGTCTTTATTCTAAACCTAACTGAATGCTAGCATGAATCTGATCACTTTATGTTAGATCTAGGGTTTCATCTATTCATTAACCGTGTTATAGATTGCCTGAACTGTTTAGAAAAGTATTATATCCCTAATCAGGGAAAGTAGATATTAGGGTGTAATATGAACTGAGTAGACCTAATCGTTACTGTTCATAGACAGAACTCAGAACAAACGACAGCTTAGTCTCCGGGGCTGTTCTCTGAAAGGTATAAGCACCACGACAGTGGGCTGTTCTAGCCATTGATCTATTATTCAAGTTCTTAATTCGAACTTGAATAATTGTGTGGCTTAATGATATCTAACACTCGTTAATCACCCTAGGCTAGCTTTTCCCCAAATTAAAACAACTCAAACCGTACCTTGATCTCTGTTATTTTGACCTTGTTCTCTGTTAAATCTGAAAGTTTTAGCTAAGAAATTAAAATCTGAAGATATAGTGTAAAACGGTCCTCTTGAATTGAATCTCAAGTACAACAACTACAACTGTTAACTTGACAGTAGCAAGATCCGACAACAACTACAACTGTTAACTGTCCGCTTGATGCTGCTTGAGCAGTTTGGTGATTGTTCTGCTGCTTCTGCTGTTTGGTGATCCGACAACAACTACAACTGTTAACAAGCCCATAACATAAATCAACGGCTAGAACAGCCCACTGTCGTGGTGCTTGTTCCTTTCAGAGAACAGCCCCGGAGACTAAGTTGTCGCTTGTACCGAGTTCTGTCTATGAACAGTAACGATCAGGTCAACTCAGTTCATATTACACCCTAATATCTACTTTCGCTGATTAGGGATATAATACTTATTCTAAACAGTTCATGTAATCTATAACACGGTTAATGAATAGATGAAACCCTATATCTAACATAAAGTGATCAGATTCATGCTAGCATTAAGTTAGGTTTAGAATAAAGGCCATCAATGAACATACAACTTATTTATGTATAGCTTAATAAATCCAACACCCTAACACCCTAAACTAACAATATCGACTACTCATCAATCATGGCAATAAACACAGTAAGAAGTACTGAATAATAGTCCATAAATTGAAATAAAAAATAACTAAAAGTAGGGTTCAAGAAATCTTCTCATAATCGCGAGAGCAAGGTGAAGATTCCTCTCTCCCTTACAAAGTATTGAATCCAATAGAGTTTTTGCTGAAAAGTATAAAAGAAAATTGAGTTGAAAGAGTCCAGATCTAATAATGGTCGTGCCCCTCTTTTTATAAAGCTTTTTGTGGCGGCTGGAAGGAGGAGGAAATAAAATTAGGGCAAATCCCAAAAGATTCTGCAGTTTCCTAAAATATCTCCTGCGGGGATCAAGGCTCTGCTTGATCTCTGGGATTGTTCTCCGGGACAGTATTCAAATTTTCTCTTTTTTCTTCATGTTTCCCTCCAAATTTCCACAGCTTCTTTTGTACCTGAAATGTCTCAAATAGAGCTGTAAGTACCTTATAATTGCATGAGAAAGATCAAT
This sequence comes from Moricandia arvensis, assembly GCA_905132765.1. Classification (NCBI taxonomy): domain Eukaryota; kingdom Viridiplantae; phylum Streptophyta; class Magnoliopsida; order Brassicales; family Brassicaceae; genus Moricandia; species Moricandia arvensis. Next base: position 40,221 of record CAJHQP010002824.1, on the reverse strand, counting down.
AAATCACAACCAAAGTATGCTAAAAACCCACTATACCAGGGAGCTTAGTGATAAGGGTGAGAGCAAGCTGGTCTTGGATGGATATCCTCACACTGATACCAAGAAACTCTGTGGGTATGCAAAGGTGAAAGAAAAGGTCCAGAAGAAAAGGGTCAAGGGTGACCCTACAATGACTTTGACACCTCGCATGTGTGATAAGAACTCCATTGAGTATGAGGTAAAGTGCAAAGGCTCATCTAAGCCATTCTCTAAATTCAGAGTAATTCTCACACATGAGCTGAAAGAAAAAGGGGAAGCTGCTGTAAAAGGGTTGTTGAGTAGAGTTTTGAAGCTGAATATGTCTGATTATGGAGCTTGTTTTGGAACAAGCGCTCATGCTCAACCTGACTGAACCCTATCACCAAGTCAAGCTAATGACTTAAACTAAGCGCTTGGTGGGAGGCAACCACTGGTAAGTGTGTATATAATTTAGGTTTTCATTGTTACTGATTTTTGTTTTTGTTCTTATTAGTTTCAGGATTAAACAAGAAAAACCCGAGTTACCACATTTGGAAAACAAGGTAACTTAGGAGAACAAGGTGACCATGTTCTCTGAGGTTGTTCCCTGCCAGGTAAGTGACTCGAAAAAAGAAAAAAAAAAGAAAAAAGAAAAGGTGACCTTTCTTGATTTTATTTCACACCAGAGACAGTGTGAAGTAAGTCTGGGGGAGGCACTTATGTCAGTTTAACATTGTGGGAACTAGGACCCTATTTTTGACCTCTGTGTGCTTTTATTTATCTTATCCAATGACGAAAGACCTACACTTGGACCTGGAACACCCTGACATCATCACTTTGTTCTCCAGAAGCCCTTTGCTTGTAATGGTATACCTGTATAAGTTAACTCCATCTAACTTGAGCATAATTTTGACTGAAATGCTTAGAATGATCAGCACTAGAGTAAGTAAACGATATCACACTCAGGACTCCTTATCCTTTCATCCATCCAGGGCATTGAGAACGAGGCAGTCGATGAGAACAAGCTAATCAGAAAGACCATCCGACTGTTCTCTGAAGTAAGGAGCAAGGAGACCTAGAAAATCAAAAGAAGGGCATCAGAACCATCAGAGGCACCAACCATGTTTGTAAATATCCTCTCTCATCATTATGAGTATTATTCCAAAAAAAAAATTAAAAAAAACGTTATCTATTTATATTCTCATTGATGATTGAGAGAGGAAGAAACAGTGTCTCTGATTGGGGAAAACATATCGACGGGGAGCAAGTTTGAGAGATCAAGGTGGAGAGAACAAGCAAAACGAGTTAAGTCGTGGAGATCAATGGATCCATCCTCTCTTACAATTTTGTGTGATCCTCTACATTCCTCTACAAAAAATGGTAACCACTAAAACTTGCAGCCCCACAAACAGAAAAAGCATGTTCATACCTAGCATCGTCTACCCTGTCTAGTGTTGTGATAAGATATGCTCATGCTACCCTGAATTTCAATATAAGGAGTTTTGTTATAAATATGTAAAATTGCAGGTTTGACACACATAGTATGGAGCCGATTTTGAACAACAGTCAGGGGTGTTCTGGTAAGAGTTTGTGGTCCTAGATACAAAGCTTGTATGGTTCAGAGATTTGTGGTTAAAGAATGGTTGCTGAGAATAGGAGAGTTCCCACACCTTGAGTCATGTCTAGCATGTTCTAATGCTTGAAAATCTTTGAGGACAAACAAAGGTCTAAGTCTGGAAGAATTTGATAGTGTGTTTTTAGAATACTTTGGTTGTGATTTATTGATCTTTCTCTTGCAATTATAGGGTACTTACAGCTCTATTCGAGACATTTCAGGTACAAAAGAGGCTGTGGAGAAGAATTTGATAGTGTGTTTTTAGCCTACTTTGGTTGTGATTTATTGATCTTTCTCTTGCAATTATAGGGTACTTACAGCTCGATTCGAGACATTTCAGGTACAAAAGAGGCTGTGGAACTTTGGAGGGAAACATGAAGAAAAGGGAAAATTTGAATTCTGTCCCGGAAAACAACCCTAGAGATCAAGCAGAGCCTTGATCCCCGCGTGAGATATTTTAGGAAACTGCAGAATCTTTTGGGATTTGCCCTAATTTTATTTCCTCCTTCCAGCCGCCACAAAAGCCTTATAAAAGAGAGGCACGGCCATTATTAAACCCATACTCTTTTAGCTCAATTTTCTTTCATACTTTACAGCAAAAACTCGTTGGATTCAATACTTGTTAGGGAGAGAGGAATCTTCACCTTGTTCTCGCGATTCTGAGAAGATTTCTTGAACCCTATTTTTAGTTTTTGATTTCGATTTATGGAGTATTATTCAGTATTTCTTACCGTGTTTATTGCCATAATTGTTGAGTAGTCGATATTGTTAGTTTAGGGTGTTAAGGTGTTGGATTTATTAAGCTACACAAAAATAAGTTGTATGTTCATTGATGGCCTTTATTCTAAACCTAACTTAATGCTAGCATGAATCTAATCACTTTATGTTAGATCTAGGGTTTCATCTATTCATTAACCGTGTTATAGATTGCTTTAACTGTTTAGAATAAGTATTATATCCCTAATCAGCGAAAGTAGATATTAGGGTGTAATATGAACTGGGTAGTCATGATCGTTACTATTCATAGACAGAACTAGGAACAAGCGACAGCTTAGTTTCCGGGGCTGTTCTCCGAAAGGAACAAGCACCACGACAGTGGGCTGTTCTAGCCATTGTTCTATGTTATGGGCGTGTTCTTAATTTGAACTTGAATAATTGTGTGGCTTAATGATATCTAACACTCGTTAATCACCCTAGGCTAGCTTTTCCCCAAATTAAAACTACTCAAACCGTACCTTGATCTCTATTATTTTTACCTTGTTCACTGTTAAATCTGAAAATTTTAGCTAAGAAATTAAAATTTGAAGATATAGTGTAAAACGGTCCTCTGGAATTGAATCTCAAGTACAACAATTACAACTGTTAACTTGACAGTAGCAAGATCCGATTTTTAGTGTATCACCAAACTCCACATGTCTTCAGCGTATCACCCCCAGATGACGGTCAAATCAAAGTGGCCAACTGCTGCCTTGAATAGTACCTGCGATGTTTCGTAAAACAACGTCCGAAACATTGGAGTTCGTTACTGCCTTGGGCCGAATATTGGTATAACACCACCTATCAAGCTTCGACAGGTATGACACCATTCAAGCTTCGTATGGACGAGACTCACCCTCTTTCCTTGGCTATGAATGAGGTGCTACGGCAGTTCAGGAACTAGATGAACAACTGAATCAACCTGATGCGGTGCTTGTGGATTTGAAGAACACTTGGAACGAGCCAATAATCGCATGAAATAGGCAGCAGACTCCAAGCGTCGAGACATCTCTTTCGATGTTGGTGATTGGGTTTATCTACGTCTTCAACCATACCGCCAACACACCATCTTTGCAGGACATATCTGAAACTATCAAACAACTATTATGGGCCATTTTAGATTGAAACTCATTGTGGGAACCAAAATTCTCACCGTCGATTTTCGTAATCGTAGAAAAGCTAAGAAACCCTAACTTTCCCTAAGGTCCCAGATTTCTGCTGATCCTAACGACAAGTAGCCAAGTTATGAAAATACAAACGAAAACAAAATAAATCGAGATGAAGAATACAGCAATAGAGAGCTTATTCCAAATCTGCGTATGAGTGTTTACAGCAGGTAAAAGCCTTGGCCGCAAGATCTCTCGGCGAGTTCCATACTATTAACAACCTAAGACTTGAAAACCTAAATGAGTTGCAGATCGATAACAAAAATGGAAATTTGCCTAAACTGCTCTAAGTGCTAAGTTGCAGAGAATTTTGTGTGTCTAAGTCCCTCTCCATTGCTTCTCTTATATAGGTCTCCAAGGTCGGTTGTCTTTCCTTTTCTGCCCCCGATTTGAGTTTATTCTTCTGCAGAGATCTTCCTTATCTTCTTGGTTTTTCCATAATTATATAAAAATTTGAAAACTATCTTCTTTTCCATTTATCTTCTGAGGATATACGGTAGACCGTCATTATAATTGGGGTCATTTTCGTCTAAAATAGTAACTGGGCCATTATCGCGTTTTAGCCCCTTTCGGCATGTTTTGCGATTTAAGGGATTTTTACAATTTCTTTAGGAGAAATCGTCCTTCGTATGATTACACGATGATGGCTTCACAAAAAATAAATCAATCGTATAGTCTAGATAACATTGGTGTTTAAGTTAACGTTATCATTTTATACGATTGACTTGGAATTTCACGAGAAAACAAGTCTTTGTGGTTTTTTATCGTAAAACTTCGACGGAAACTTCAATTGAGACGAAAAAAAGAAATATCCTAGTCAAGATCCGAAGGAGAGATTGATGAAGAGGATACGGTCTAGTTGTCCACGGGCGACAAGACTTTGTCAAGGGTCTAATCGCCCGTGGGAGACTAGGTGTTACACGGGCGACTAGACATTGCGTTCGTCTAATCGCCCATGGGCGACTAAACGTTGCATGTCTAGTCACCCATGGGCGATTAGACGTTGCGTGTGTAGTCGTCTACGGGAAACTAGACTTGGAAATGTCGTGGTTGTTCCCTAGATTTTTTGTTTTGATTCTTTGATCGGGATGATATGGGTACGGCGATGAGGAGTTTGGATGCGACGATTTCTTGTTTTCTTTTTACTCAAAAGAGAGATAACGTTTCCGCGGTAGTTTTTAGGCATTGATTTTGTTGTGATCAATTTTTACCCCAGCAGTTAGCCCCCAACTTGCAAGAATTGCCGAAGCGTTCTTGCGAGATGTCAGGTGTGTTAGGTAAGTTAGGAGGAATTGATGGCTAAAATTGTGAGGATAAATAGTAAATCTCTTTTTCTATAATCATGTGGAGTAAGCTTTCAAATTCTTTACTTGGTAACTCCTAAAAGAAAATTCTTCCAAGGTAGGAAATCTTTGTTTTTTTATATTATGGCTTTCAACAATGAAGTTACTGAGAATGCATTTCCTTCCATTTTTGTTCCCGAGAGCTTATGATTTTGGGGTGATGAGGTTGTTCCGAAGGTTGAGTTTTTGCGACATTCCATTGACCCCGAAGAGGTGGATGCGCATTGGAAAGCAACATGCGATCTCGTACCTCCACCAGCTTACTTGTGATATCCCTCGAGACCGATCTTCGTAGGGCCTGTCGGGGGGGGGGGGGCGAGTGAGTGTAGGAGGTGTTTCCTTGCCACCATCTGGGATTTTTCCGAGTCCCTGAGGAGGTGACGTTTTGAATGCCGAAACATGGGGAGAGTGCCAACTCTCTGCCTTGTGGTTACTTTACATGCTATGAGATGTATCTTCTGTATTGTCGCCTATGGTTTTCCATCCCGGAAATCATAGTTCGGTTCTTGGATCACTATGGCTTGTCGATAAGTCAACTTTCACATGCTGTTCTGTAGCACCTCTTCGTAATTTTGGTTATGAGTTACGAACGAGGTGGACCTGAGTGTCGACTATTTTTAAGTTTTTCTGTATCCGAAGAGTAAGGGTTTGTCGCTCTGATACTACCTGAAGCCGAGAAATTGCATGGCGGTGATCAAGTTCGTTTACGTCTAACTTTCATGGTAGGAATAAGTGTTACTTCTTGGGAATTGGGCCAATTTCTACGTCAACAAGGGCCAACGGCACCGACCAGTAGATAAACACGTCACTTGTGCGAAAACATACATCAACAAGTACAAAATTAAATTTTCGTACATTAACTTTCAAAATTTGTTTTTAAAATACATTGACCTTATTTCTATTACTCAAACGTTACGGAATATAAGTTATCGTTAACTCGGTAACAGAAAATTGGCCAATTCCTACATCAGTAGGGCCAACGGTCACGATCAATACATAAATACTTCACTTGTACAGAAACATACATCAACTAATACAAAATTTGAATTCAATACATGAACTTCCAAAATCTTATTTTAACATAAATTGACTTAATTTCCACTAGTCCAAAACATTACCGAAGATAAATTATCGGTCACGTGTTGATTAAGTGAGCTTTATTATATTATGTGATAATTAAACCGTATTATGTGGTAATTGACTGAGAAAAATAATTCATTTAGTTCAAACGATTTCATTCTCGTGTAACTCATTAGTTAGCTTTTCTCTTTAATTTTTTGTTTTTCGACTTTTTCAGCAAAAAACCTAACTAGGCATGGGATCTCGGGTCTTCGGGTCGGATTCAGACCGGTTCCTTTCGGGTCCGGGTCTTTCGGATCGTAAACATTAGGGCCCAACTAGGTACTTGAAAATTTTTCGTTCGGGTTTGGGTCGGTTCCTCCCAGATCTAAGTCGGTTCGAGAATATAAATACCTATAAAATACCAGTAACTTTTGGATCTGGATCGGGTTTGGGTATTTAGAATTCGAAAAAGATAAGACAATAAAAACCTCATTAATCAACAAGTGACAAACAGTTTATCTTCGGTAATGTTTGACTAGTGGAAATTAGGTCAATGTATGTTAAAACCAAATTTTGAAAGTTCATGAATGGAAATTGAATTTTGTGCAAGTTGATGTATGTTTTAGCACAAGTGACATGTTTATGTACTGATCGGGACCGTTGGCCTTTGTTGACGTATGAAATGGCCGATTTCCCAGAATTAAGATACAAATGTTGTATATAATTTGGAATAATCTAGGTTAAGAAACAAATATTGTGTATCTTACAGGAATTATAATTTATTTTATGATATAGGTTACTATGAGGTATGTTGTTTGGGTTAAGAATTAAAATTAAGTAAATGGTTTGACTTTTAAAATATGTCAAATTTCTCAAATAGCATTTTTAAGTTTTATTATAAATATAGTTCTCAAGGAAAAAATGACCGAAATAGACTATTTATTTTAAATGTTTTAATATTCTTTATTCTTTTTTTTATTAAACGTCACCTCCAAAACCTCACCCTCTAACATTAAACTTAAGTTTAGATTAGTTAGCCCAAGGGGTAGAAATGTATATGTATACCCCTAAGTCATTTTTCTCTTTGAATGTTATTTTTGTGACAAAAAAAACTTTTAAATATATATTATGGTATTTCTCTTTAAAATATACTTGGAGTTTTAAGTTTAAATTTTTATAATTTCAAAAATATTAGATGTATGATTTTGATGTAGAGTTTAAGTTTGGGGTTTAGGATATTAGATTTAGGGAGTGGATTTAATTAGACTTAGTGTTGGAAGTTTAAAATTTAAATTTTAGATTATATTTTTTAAATGATTAAATTTTGATTTTAAATTTAAAATTAGAGTTAGAATATAAAAAGATTGAGGTTTTAAAATTTATGTTTAGGGGTTAGGGGTTAGAGTTTAAAACCTAAAATCTAAACTTTAAATACAATCCTTCAAATTTGATTTTTTTTATTTTAACCTAAACTTTAAATATAATCCTTAAAATTTGATTTTTTTTATTTTAATCTCAAATGTTAAGTTTAAATTCAAAATTTAATATTTCTAATTTTTATTTTAAATATTTAATCTAAACAATAAAACTATACCTATATCATATACCATAAACTATAACTAAAAACCTTAAAATCATTAGGGTATAGTTTTTTTTAACATTATGTAGTTAGGATTTAGGGTATATTTAGGGTTTAGAACTTAAGGTAAAAATAATAATTATTTTTTCTAAGCTATTATTAGTGTTAGATTTTGTTTTTAAATCTCTAAATTTTTTACCTTTTATCAAACGAATATTTATGACATAAATTACGGTAATCCTTGGTATATATCATAGGGCTTATATACTCCCTCCTTTACGAAAATATCCATATTTTAGAGAGAGAAAATCGTTTCAAAAAATTATATTTTTACATTTTCAATGTGTTAATTAATGATAAAATGCAAATTCTAATGTGTTAATTAAAATCTTATTGGTTAAAAGTTATGAGGAATAGTTCACTAAAGAAATTAATACATTGGTAAATAAACTTTTATATATTTTTTTAATAAGTGTAAAGACTCTTAAACAAATATATTTTTGGAACAAAGAGAGTATATATTTATGTTCCCAAAATCAGTGAAGAATCTATTAGAAATTAGAGAAGAATCAATATCACTAATAACTTTTGAATATCTATCTCATAAAAAATATGGATATAGACGGTAATTTCATCATAACTACACACCATTTAGTTTATATCAATCTATATTATTATTTGAAAAGTGAATTTGTTTAGTTGACATGTTGTCCATAATTTTAAGTTATTTTACTTATTTTGTCATGTTGTTAATGATTTTAACTAATTATTATATTTAATACAGAATCAAATTTATTAATATATAATTAACCATAAACTAAAAATGAATTAATATATAATTAACTATAAATTAGAAAAAAAAATTTCTTGACTTGATGATTATCATTATCTAAAAATAATTATTAATAATTAACCATAAACTAAAATAAAATTAATATATAATTAACCATTATTAAAAATAATTTCTTTGATTGATAATTATCATTATCTAAATAATTTAAAGTCTTTATTGGAGACAATGAATAATTATATTTGTTAATATATAATTAACTATAAATTAGAACCAAATTTCTTTGATTTGATAACTATCATTATATAAAAGATAGCTTATGTTGTGTTATTAAAATAATGTTTTACGCTTTAATTTTCTTAAATTTTGATATATATATATGTATATAATATTTTTTACGAAGTGAATTTTTGTTTTTGATCCCTCGCAAATACTTTTATAAGTAGTTATCTTTATTAATATATGATTACCTAAAAATTAAAACAAAGTAATATATAATTAACCTTAATTTAAAAAATTATTGAGTAAATAATGGGGAATTTTCAAAAATACCACTTTCCTTGTACCACTTTTCATTTTACCTTCATTAAAGAGACATTTTCAAAAATACCACTTTTTTAAGGGGCAAATTTTTTTAAAATTATTTAGAATCTTAAATTTTAAATTCTTAAACCCTACCCCCAACCTACACCACCCTTTAACTCTAAACCCTAAGTCTTAGATTAATTAACCCAAGGGTTATAAGTGTGTCTTTCTCTCTTAAAAAATAAGAGTAAAAGTGATTAAGGTATTTTTGAAAAGTGGTACAAGGAAAGTGGTATTTTTGACAATTTCTCTTAAATAATTATCATTATAAAAATAGTTTATATTAATTAACCATAAATGAAAACAAGTTAATATATAATTAATCATAAATTAAAAATTTATTTGATAGTTATCATTATTCAAAAATTATCTATGTTATTAAGTATTTATTAGCTTTAATGAATAATTAATTTGTTAATATATAATTAATCATTAATTTTATAAATTTCATTGATTTGATAAAATAGTATATGTTTTGTTACTCGAAAAAATATTTTACATTAGATTTGTTTTAAAAAAAATTAAAGTATAAAAAATAAATCCCTATAAATATTGTATATAATTTTATGTATATATTAATGTTTTCAAATGTTATTTATATAATTTTATTATATTGAAAAACAACTTCATATGTAAAAAATCATATTTAATTTATTACTAAAATTTCAAAAGCATTAGTGCTTTTAAGTTTATGTTACGTGATAAAAAAAAATTTTGCAATGATTAAAAGTTGTATATATAAGGAGTTTAATCTTTAATTTCATTAAATACATTAAATGTATGAACAATAATTTATTCTAATTGTATTTAAACCGATAATGTATTTACTTTAAAATATTTGTAAAGTTGTTAACCCCGCACGTGCCGATAAAACACCTAATAATAATAGTATTAATAACGAGACAACTAGGCATGGGTACTTTGCCCGATATTCGAACCCGTATCTGAACCGACCCGAAAAATCCAAACCAAAATCTGAACTGAAGTAGCAAAGTACTCAAACGGGTATTGATTTAGGAGAGATTGGATATCGAAACCCGAATGGGTAATATCCGAATATAACCTAATATAACCTAAATTTAACCGTATATTTCTAGTTTATTTCTTTCATTTAAAAAAAAATATTTATTTTGATGTTATACATATTTTAAGATCATATAATAGACATATAATTACGGAAAAAAATGATTTGATACTCACTTAAATGCATGTCAAGCTTTCTATTTAATGTATTAGCAAAAGTTACATCCAAATTTTTAAAACAAGAATCAAATCAATGTCTTTTTATTTTTGAAATGTTACGTTCAAATCTATTAATCATTCAATCTATTAAAAAGTAAAAAAAACTATTTAAGTGAAAGTAATATTTTTAAATACAAGAAACTTAAAAATGGAAAAAAAATATTTTCTTTCTTTCAAAATCTAAAAATACCCGAACTCGACTTGGACTATAAAAATACTTGAATGAGTTTTATATTTCTATACCGAAATATCCAAAAATTTAAAATATCATACCAAATCCAAACTGGTATCCGAATGCCCGCGCTTAGGGACGGACATGTGAATTGCTTTTTAGAAAACGGTTACATTAAGCATAATAAATAAATAACTCATAATTTCCCTCCCTCTTGAAATTAGCGGAAGCCAGCCCTAGTTTAGTTTGTGAGATATAAAGGGAGAAGTGGGTCTTAAGCCAACTCCGTCTTCTCGAAACTCCTCCGGTCTCCTCGCTCGATTTCTCCGAGCGAAACTCCTCCGTCTTCTTGCTCGATTTCTCAGAGCGAAACTCCTCCGTCTTCTCGCTCGATTTCGCTCGCTTTCTCCAAAATCTCTCAAGCAAAACTCTCCTTTGGATCTGTGGTAAGGTTCTTTGTGTCTTAGTATTCGTTCAAGAAAGTGATTTTGAATCGTAGTCTATTTTCGTAAGGTTCTTTATATCTTCACATCAGAACACGTTCGTAGAAACTGATTATATTGATCTTATTCTATTTTCGTAAGATTCTGTATATGATCTGAAAAACTCGTTCGATTAAGTCTTTGCTTCGGTGTTGGTTTATATATCTTTTAGATCTGATTTTCATTTCTTAGGTTTTTTTTAAAGATGAATGCTATCATCCATGCTGTATGTGATGGTGATGTGGAAGGCTTACAGACGGCTTTAGGTGAGTTGCTAATTTGATTTTTCATGTTTGATTCGTTTTAAACTGAAATCTAAGTTACTTGTTAACAGAAACTTTCCCCCATGGTCTGAACAAGTCATTTGAGCTGGGGCGTCTACTCTTTTCCGCCATTCATAACTGCACGCTTCCTTGTTTTCTTCTCCTCCTCGAGAATGGAGCTGCTCTTGACATGGAAAATGTTGACGGAGACACCCTTCTGCACAAGCTCAGCGACGATCACGATACACTGATGCCATATTTCGATGCGCTCATTGCTCGGGGCGTTGAACCGTATCTGGAGATCCCTGATCCCTGTGGAAGGTCACCATTCCATGCTGCATGTTTTAAAGGAAACTTCTCTGTTGCTCATGGAGAGGCGTGTCCATTTCTGTCTTATTATTGTAAAAAGGTTCTCATCGATAGTGGAGCTTTTGTCAATGCCGTGGACAATATAGGACGCACTCCTCTTTACTTGGCATGCAAGTTTGGCGAATTTGACTGTATCAATACTCTTCTTACATCTGGGGCAGATCCAATTCTTGATGATGAAAGAGAGAGGTAAGAGAATATCCTGTCGAGACTCTCTCCTTCACCACTCACTTTTTCTGTAATCAGCTTCTGATCTTCTCTCCGGTGGCCGGCGGTGGTCGTTTCTCGCCGGTCACCACCCCGTTTTGCTCCCGCTGTCCATCCTCATCCCTGTCGAGATCCACCTTCACCACTTCCTCCTTGTTTCATTATCTCTAGTTTTTCGTTGGATTGTGGCCAGATCCGGCGAACCAAACCAGTTTCTGGGTGAGTGCCCAGTTTCTCCGGAGTGATGGCGAGGTTGTGGCAGGTTGGATCGAAACAGGAGGCTCCAGTTCGAAGGTAGATCTAGGGTTTGACCTTAGGGTGGATTTGGGTCAGATTCCCCTCGGAGGTTTCGTCGGAGCTTCAAAGTGTCGCTGCCTCTGCGAGCTGCCTCCCCCTCCCATGTCTCTCTCTCTGTCTCCTTCACCGGTTGCTTTGCTTGAACTTCCTCGATTTGATTTTCTGGTCAAATTTGTAAAGGCGATATTTGAGGGTTTCGCTAGGGACTTCTCTACCGTTTCATTCTTCAAAGCAGCCATCATGGCGTCTTGGGTCTCACTCTGTTAGATGATTCGAGATACATTTGGGTTTCTGCCGTTGCTCCTATTTGACTCTGCCTGTGACGGTTTCTGAGCCCTTCTTCGCCTGTAGATGGGAGGTTTTCCTCCTCTGTGCTCAATGTTTCAGCAGGAAATCGACCTCAGCTTCATGCCTCTTCGATGCTCAGTAGCCGGCATCTTTCGTGCTCTGCTCGTGTGACGGGACCGGTGTCGAGCCGTTATGTTCTCCGCTTCCGTCTACCAGTATCTCACCAATGTATCATCGGCTGGCTTCTTTGTGTTGGTTTGGAATCTCATGGAGCTTGATCTGTCGCATTTCCGGATTGAGCGGCGTCAGGAGTGGACTCCTATGGATGCGGTAGCCACACCAGGGCTTGGTCACCCCTGCTTCGCCTGTCCTTCTGTCGGACTCGCCTTCGGGACGGCCCGCGGTGCCTCGGACTGTTCTCCGGTTGTTAACTCCATTGATCTCTTCTCTTGGTGTGGGTTCCGACATCAGGTTTCAAGTCGTGATCTTCTGAGGCAATAGTACTGTTAAGAAGTAGTACAATGACAAGCTTTAATCATGTTCCTTGTGAAACTGATTAAACCTTCACTTGTTTTAGAGTCTTTTTTAGCTTTTTTTTGTGGCTCTCTTTAGCATCCTTGCTTTGATAAGCTTCTTAGATTACTAGGTTTTTATTCATCAAAAACTTGTAATCTCTCTGTGTCATTACTCATCTAATGAAAATTCACATACTTAACAAAAAAAAAAAATTCTTGATGATGATAGTGGAAACACGGCAAGTTACTCTATCTGTTGATTTATAGGTTATTTTCTCCACCTACAATTTATCTCTCTATCGATTCTCATAATTTTGGTTACATGTGGTTTATGCAGCTTCTTCACAATGCTGTGTCAAGTAACCTTACAGATGTTGAGACGCAACGTGTGTTAGTTGCCCGTTTGATTGGGGTTGGTTGTAATCCAAAAATCCAAAACAGTTCTGGGGAGGTAAGTAGAATTGTATTCTGAGTTTGTTAGCATGTACATTGGGGGTCTCTTAGCAGAGGTCCTTAACTTTTCTAAATTACGTTTCTTAACTTTTAACTAAGAAAACCTAAGAGACGTCTCTTAAATAAGAGTCTTAAGAGCCGTCTCTTAACAAAAAAAATTTAAAAAAAAAAAAAAAAAAAGAGTCAAATTAAGTTAAGAACCTCATTCTAAGAGACGCTGATAAACATGGTCTTACTCTTGTTTCATCATTACTTAACTAAACAAATTTAATTTGTTGTGCAGAGACCCGAATCGGTTGCTTTCCACTCTGAGATCTACCGCCTCCTGCATGCATATTCAGGGTGATTTGTTGTGCTGCTGCGTCTTGTGCATAGACTCAGAGTCGTACTGGCGTAGTTTGTACATGGTGAACTAAAATGCTGTGTGTTTTATAGGTGTAGTTGATTTTGCTTTAACTTGTGTGTTTGGATAACGAAACTAAAGTCCTGTGGTTTTACTGGCGTAGTTTTTACTCGGTGACTAAATTGCTGTGTGTTTTTTTATTTTTTTATGAGCGTAGTTGTTTTTGGTTTAACTAGCGTGTTTCGATAACGATGTTTTAGACCTAACTTTTGATATAACATTTTGACTAATGTTTTTGAATAAGTCAGAATCACTACTTTATTAGAGCAGTTGTATTGTATCTTAACAAGCCAGCAGTCACAAGAGCTCCAACCGCAGCAGAGATGCATATAGCGACTACAACGGAAGGTCTCTCTCTCTCGGAGCTCCTATATCCAACATTCAGACCACCAAGGGCGTACTGAGCAAAATAATTCAAGTCAAGAAAAACAACAACAACGGTAATGTGCATCCATTCATTCATGGGGCTTGTAAGTCCCGCTCTTGCAATAAAAACTTTCCTAAGCTTAGTAATATCATCGTGCTTCAATCTACAAACCGGTGATAGACAACCTGTTCAGGATATGGGTGTTTACTTCAAAGCATGATTCAACATACGAGTTATCACCATGACGGCTAGGGTACACACGACGAGAGCAATCTTTATTGGATTATTAATCCATTCATTCCCCACCCGAGAACTCCAATTGATTTTCCTTTTCGCGTATGCAAACCACTGAGTCTCTCCGGAACTTCTTGAGCTCGTCACATACACTAAAACCTCGTTTCTTTTCTCCGTGATTTTCTATAATTTAGCACAAGGAGGAGCTTGATTCTACTAGAGGCATCAGGCAAAGCATTAGTCTACCAGCTCTTGGGGTTACCAACAACCGATCAGAGTTCTTGTATTGTCGAAACATCAAGAGGACATATAACCTTCTTTTCCCCAGAAACTATCTCGCCTTTCAAGTTACTCAAAAGGCATATTTGCTTAAACCCTAGTTGAGAAACTCCAATGTTGTAGTAAATTTAAAAACCAATAATCAGCTGCAATTACAAAGAGAAACAGATGTTTTACTCTGACGAATGGATTTTGGAAAAAGAGACTTCGAAGAAGAACCAATAATTGTGTGAATCAAAAGGTAAAGGCTTTAGTTGTAAGTTAGATTGGTCGCTGAGGAATAAGAAGACTCAAAGACTTCTTCAAATAATAATTAATTATTGTATTTTTGTTTAACAGCTTAATTAAACACAAAAGCCGTTGCTAAAATGTTTAATCAATTTCAAGCACAGTCTACATTTAGGATATCCATGTAACTAAGTATAGATCCATATAATCGAGATAACAAATTAACAATTATGTATTTTTCTTTTTAGGTTGTTTCTTTTTTCTTTTTAAAAATTGCTTCTCATCTACCTCATTTAAAATTTATTTATTTCTCCAATTTTAAAATAATAATTCATAAGAGTAATAGCCTATGAATTATAGTCGCTCCAAAATCTCACATGATGACTCGTAATGACAAGTTTCTAGCTTGATTCTCCGTACACGCATTAATACTAGCCCTGCGAGTTCGGATATTCGTTTCACATCACGTCGGGTAATTCGTTTTTTCGGTTTATTTAAAATTGAAAATTCTCACCAAAATAACCAAATTTGAATTCGTTCAATTCGATTCGGATACTGGATATTTTCGGTTTGTAATATAATTCTGAATATAACCAAAAACCGTGGTCAAAACAATTATATCGGTTATTTCTGGATAATTTGGTTTCCGGTTGACTCAGTTTCCACCTACAAATCAAGCAATCAACATAAACAAAACAACAAACAACAAACAACAAAACCAACTTATAAATGATCATCCAAGATTCGATCACTCTCAAACATCAACCCCCCCCCCCCCCCCCCAAAAAAAAAAAACAACAACATGGTTCTATATCTTTGCAAAGATCACACTTTCAAAGATCCATAGATTCATGAAGTTCAAAAAGGAATGATGGTTGTTCAAAAAGAAGAGATATACTAAGTTGGGTTTGAATCTCCCTCACCACTCCAGCTCTCCAACGGTCTTGCCATTAAGTTAAGTAAAAAATAATAATAAAGAGAACAACAAACAATACGAAATCAGTCGAAAGACGAAACAACGGACTACCTCTAATGACCAGATTCACCAGGAATTTCCAGAGACTCTACATAATGACAAAGGCAGTTAGGAACTTAGGATTGTGAACATAGGAAAATGTAATGAAAGTAGTCAAATGCTTACCTAATGACTCATGAAAATCCAATTCATCAAACATCTGAATCAAGGTTGCAAGCTTCTCATCTTGGATGTTGTTTTGAAGCCATTATTGTGCGCAAACAAGAGCTTCAATCATGTATGAAGTCAGACAACTATGAAAAGGATCTAAAATCCTACCACTTGTACCGAAGCACCTCATCCCATTCTTCTGAAGTAAGAGGTCCAACCCGCTAATTTACAACATGTCTTCTGATTTAAGCTTCTCAAATGCAATTCTAAACTTCAAAGAAGCAGAAAATATGAGTTAGGTAAAGACAAGCTCCCTCTACTAACCTTTCATGTCAGCACCCTCAACTGAAATGACTGCAATCTTGTACTTGATTATCTGACATACTTCACAGCATTTCTAATTGCCATTACACTCTCTTTGACCTTAGATAACCCATCCTTAACTATCAAGTTGAGAATATGCGCACATCAACACATATGTAGAAAAGAACGATCCTTAATTAATGCATCTGGCCCGATTTTCCTACAAGTTTGTGTAAACAACCGCAATGCCTTGTCATTTGCCTTAGAATTATCTATTATCACTGTGAAGACCTTCTCTATTCCCCATTCAGCTAGACACTCACTCAGATGCTCATCAATACTTTCACCTTTATGATCCGTGATATGCTTGAAGCTGATGACCCTCTTCTGCATATCCCAATTCCAATCGATCCAGTGAGCTGTGACGACCATGTAGTTGTAGGATCTTGTACGAGCAACCCAAATATATGTGGTTAGCGAGAATCTCTTCTTCTCAGAATTAAACAACTCCTTTAAGTTAGTTTTCTCTCTCATAAACATTGCAAATATGTCTTCTGTTGTTGTTCTCCTGCAATGAACTGTGTACATAGGCAAGACGTTGTGACATAACCTCCTAAACCCTTCAGATTCAAAAAAAAGAGAATGACATCTCATTCAACACTATCATCTCATTCACTGATAACCTTAACAAAGCAACATCATACTTAATGGCTGTCACTACACCACTTACATCGAGTAATGTAATTCTTCATGGAGCTTGTCCCACTCTTTTTGGTGTCACATCCAATCTCTTGCGCACAATAACGACAGTTTCTGATGCTCGGATTATCTTCTCTTTGAATGAAGTATTGCCAAACTTTTGCTATGTGGGCTTGCTTTTTCTTTGGAACAGGCGGCATTGGCATCTCAGTGAGAGACATGTCTTTTCTTTCCACCACCTTGATCTATATTTGTTTGAACATCCTCTGGAAGGAACTCATTATTATCTTCACAAGCTGACATCTACAATCAAAAGATAAAAACTTAAGATCAGACATAAAAATGAACACCAAACATAGCAGACCAAACAAACACCAAACCATACACAAACTGAAAACAAAACGAACACCAAACCTTAAAGTACAGAATTTCATAACCCAAACTCTAAACACCAACAACACGAACCTTAATCAACAGAAACACCCGTACAAAGACTAAAAAATGACACAGCAATTGGCCTAAACACTAATCCCAAAATTTTCCTAACTCAAACCCTAACTTTGCAATCGTTCCTAACCCAAGCCCTTAACTTGAATCATCAACAAAACAATAACATAACAGAGACTGATAATTGACTCATTAATCGATACAAAACCCAAATTCGATTCCCACCCAAACCTTAAATCGATTTACACATAAAGTCATAAAGAAGAAAAGACATATATGAGAACTAACGTTGTGCTCAAAATGATGTAAAGAAGAAGAGAATATGGTCTGGTCTGAGAATAAAGACAAGCCAAGATTTGAGATCTTGTTTGAGAGAGAGAATATGTGAGGTGATTAGGTTTCGCCGTTTAGAATTTTTGACTTAAGGTTAAGCAGAGGTTAGATTGGTATATATACATAGGTTAAAAATTCGGTTATCCGTTTGGCTTTCTTAAACCAAACTGAACCGAGGGAAAGACCAAATGAAATTAAATCCTCTACCGACCAATTTCTCCCTACGAACCGAATGATAAACGATTTCCTTGATGTTCGGTTCAGTTCGGACCGTTCGGTTCGGGTCATAATCCCAGGGCTACGCAATACTCTTTTTAATATTTTAAAAACTCATTCAAACGGAGTCGAACCATGATGAACGAACGAGAAGACAAAAAGGTTACTCAAAATGAAATAACCACTAGGCTTAAATTACCATTCTTTTCGTAAACGACATTTTGTGAAAACAACGCAAAATAAGAAACACTATGAGAGCAATCTCGGCATTCTATTACAATCAACTAAAAGAAATCGAGTCAATGAAGTTCTTAACCATTTTTTTCTGATAGCTTATGTAATCAATTCAAATTTTATCATAATTTGTGTAAGATTTAGTATATCTTTAAAATAAATGGCGACCCTTAAAAAATAATTTACTGTGGGCATAATATATATAAGTGAAAATTAAAATAAAATAACTAAAGAACAACATATCTCTTAAACATGATTTGAGAAGTGATTTACTAGGTGTCTTCACCACAATCATTTTAACAAATAAATGATGACATGTCATATTAAAATGATGACATAGATCCTATGTAATCTTAAACATGATTTGAGAAGTGATTTACTAGGTGTCTTCACCACAATCATTTTAACAAATAAATGATGACATGTCATATTAAAATGATGACATAGATCCTATGTAATTATGACACGGCTTAACATAATTATGACATAAAATTCAATTATATAAATTCAAATATAAAACAATAGATATATGAAGATCAAACATAAATCAAATTATAGAATTTGATATTTGATACTTGGTGAGATAGTAAGATCCACAAGAGCTTACATCCTACAGCGGTTCTAAAGGGGACGACGGAGACGAATTAGGGTTGGATGATTCTACGAAGATTGGATCGGGATTCTCGGAAGAGATCATGGGATCTAGGCTTTCTGCAGCGGGAGGAAAGATTCAAAGGTTTTGGAAAGATTCCGGGAGGCTATTCAGAGGGAATATCTCTCGATCCCAAATTGGGTAGGAGATATCAGAATCAAATCGGGGAAATCTACTGGCGAAGGGTTAAGGGGAAGGTTAAGGGAAAGTACGAGGCTCAAGCAATTGGGTATCTAGGTCAGATCCGGATTCACTTAAAAGAAGAATACGATCTGATATCTCTTTTGATTCAGAGATTTAAATTAGGGCTTCTGCCCAAGGCTGGGAGTTCTTCGGCTTGCTCAAAAAGGAAAGCGAGGAAATGGCTCTAAATCGGTGGTTTTAGCTTAGGGGAGGTAGAGATCCAATTATCTCCACTCAAATCATTCTCTCGGTGTGGTTTGATTCGAAAGATGATTCTCAACATTAAAGTGGAAGATTTGGAGAGGGGAGCTCTAGGTCATTGCGTCGGGTATAAAAGAGAGTACAATGTAAGGAGTCAGAACATCATCACAAGCAATTCACTCTCTCTATTGTTCCAGTTCAAACTGTTTTTGAGTTTTTCTTGGTTCACCTAAATATGTCGCAGAGTCAGCTTATTGGGAGCCATAAGATTTCGAAGAATGTGGGAGGAAGCAACAAGCCTCTGAAGATTACGGTTCTACACTTCGACAACTCGGCTCTCATAGAGGGCTATGACAAAACGTTGATCGGGAGATGTATGAACCCGAGTCAACAAGATGTGAAAGCTCTCATCATCATGCTGCCGAAGATATGGAAGCTATAGGATTGGGTCACAGTTTATGATTTAGTTCTTGGACCCTTACAATTTGATTTTCAAGAAGAAGGGGTCATTGAAGAGGTTATGAAGCTACAACCATACCATTTTGATTATTGGCTGGTCTCTCTACTCCGGTGGGAACCAGCAGTGGAGAAAAATTACCCTTCCGAGATCATTTTCTGGATCAGGGTATTGGGGGTTCCTCTTCAGTTATGGGCTGTTCAGACATTTGAAAGCATTGGGAGTGCAATTGGCTCTGCTTTAGAGATGGATTTGGACTTGGGACGAGTTAAGGTGACACTAGATGGATACCGGCCTCTATGCTTTGAGACTGTGGTCGATTTCAGGGGAGGAGAGTATCATGGAGGAGAGGAGGTAATGATATCACTCAGATATGAGAAACTCTTCGGATATTGCAATAGTTTTTTGGTTTGTGCCATGAGGTAAACAAATGTCCTTTAAATAAGGAGAGTACAGGTAGAAGAGAAGTAAGAGATCAATCTAGAGGCAGGCTGGGGACAGGATTTCAAGCTACAAAGGAGTAGTTATCAATGGCACTGAAGAACGGTCAAATAGGGAGAAAGAAAAAGCACACTATCAAGGGAAAGAGAAGAAAAAGATGTATGAGGAATCAGAGTCAAGATGGGTAACGGGGGAGGAAAGGGAAATAGGAGATCAAGGGATACCAGAGTAGGATTCAGGGGAACTGACGGTGAAGCAAGGAGTCCAAACAAGAAGCAGACCAGAAGGAATGCTTTTGATGATCGCAGACTCAGGAGGGAGAGAAGTCCAAGGAGTAACTCATCTTGTGGTATTAGAAGAGAAAGAAGCCCTTGGGGATATGTACAAGTCATGGAAAGGAGTACAGTTCGCAGACAGGAAGAGCAAAGCTTGGAGGCGGGAGAGTCCCAATTCAAAGACTAGAAGAAGGGCAAGGAGGATGACCAGGAGATCATTCAGGTACCTACCACGATGTTAGCTTCACAAAAGGTAAGTCTGAACATAGTGATTCTGAAAAATAGTTTGGATTTGGCCCATGAGGCTCTAGAGAACACGAAGGTTAACATAGGAGATGAGGCTGTGTACTTAGATGTGAATGAAAATGTGGTAGATTGCTGCGTTGATAAAGAGATTGCAGGAGATGAATTTGAGGATCTCTCAGATGGAGAGATAGCTAAAGAGGTTAAGCCCTCGGATGCAGCAGATGGAATGGTTGAGGGTAGGAATGAGAAACTTCAGGTTATAGAGGAGAGGGGAAAAGTTAGGTTAAGGAGGAGGTTGAGAAACATGGAACAAGGAAGAAGTTGTTTAAGGCAGTGAATACTGCTGGAGGATCCACAACGAAAAGAATGGTCCAAGCTCTTATTTCACCTCGCAAGAAGGCAAAGACAAAGGTCCTACCCCATCCAGGAACTGAAGGTGCAAAGCTGCAGGAGGAGAAGGGTTCCTCAAACCCCAAACCAAATTCAAACTAACCTTAAGTGTTTATGGATCAGTATCAACGAGAGAGGATGGTTTGTTGCTGGTGTTTTTCTTTTGGTTTTTCAATAATCTATGTTCTTTACAAGTTTTTTTTTTATGATTTGTTTGCTTTCTAGTAAGGTTTTCAGTTGTATGAGTTAAGATCAATCGATAAGATCTTTTATGGAATAAACCGGTTTCTTTTGGCTGGTATTGGTGGTGTTTGAATGACTTGATCAAGCTTAGGGTTAGATCTCTTTACACTGCTCATTTTTATGATTTCAGTGGCTGAGAAGAACTGATTATAATTGGTTGGGCAAGGAATACGTTTAGGTTATACAGAATATTCATCCGAACAGTATAGACATGGTATCATCAAACCATTGTTTACTCATATACGATTTGGATCATATCAAGGGTCTGGAGATTCGCACGAGTGGTTTATTATGACTTGAAGTTGGCTTAATAACTTGGGTCTATCTGGGAAAGAGAATACATGTGAGGCAGTATGAAAAGTGTTTATGGATAGACAAACGTAACTTGGTCCAAGGGTTTAATGATTTAAGAGACATCAAAGGCGGATACATGTTCGGGGATGAATTTAAGCTTCAAATGGTCGACCGGCTGCGACCAAGGTATTTGGAGGCTCGATTCATTGGTACTCTTAATCGTGTATATATAAATGAATCCGACAAACATTTTGCAATGCTAAGGTGGGGAGGTAATCATTATAAGGGAGGGATATTCAAAAAACACCCAAAAATAATGGTCTATACCACATCTCCGTATTGAAGTCCGTAAGATCTTTAAAACCAACCCCCCCATCATCTTTAGATAAACAGAGTTTATCCCATGATTTCCAATGCATACCTCTCATGTTGCCACTTGAGCTCCACAAAAATTGTGCTACCGCACTCGTCAGTTTCTTCGTTGTTGTTTTTGAAATCTTGTAACAAGACATTACATGATTTGGTAATGCCGTAACACATATTTTATAATCATTTCCTTTCCACCCTTGGAGAAGAATATGAAATTCCATCCATTAACTCTCTTATTAAGTCTTTCCTGAATAAACCGAAAAACTTGGACTTTAGATCCACCTAAGCTTTCCGGGATTTCCATGTATCCTGTTCCACCCAAATTTTGAATGCCTAGTACATCTCAAATCTAATGTCTCATAGATTCCTCAATCATATGCCCAAATTGAATAAAAGATATTTGAAAATTAATCAACTGCCCATACACTTTCTCTTATTCTTTAAGAATCCTCAAAACTGCCTGGCTTCCTCCTTATTCGCCTTGCAAAAAAATAGAATATCATCCGCAAAGAGAAGATACAATATTGATGGGTATGCCCGTGCTACCTTCATACCCGTCAACTGTTTTTCCTCTTCCACTCTTTTGATATTTGCTATTAAAGCATTCGTGCACATGATGAAAAGATAAGGAGAAAGAGGATCCCCCTGTCTTAATCCTCGCTCGGAGTTATATGACCTCGCGGTTGACCATTCAATAAAACTCTTGTACCAAAGAAATACACTCCATCATTAGTTGTATCCATCGCGCGTCAAATCCCATTTTGTATAGCAACGCCTGAATGAAATTCCATTTCACCCTATCATAAGTCTTACTCATGTCTGTTTTAATAGCCATATATTTCTCTTGACATGCCTTATTTGCCCGTAACCCGTGGAACATTTCTTGAGCGATAAGAATATTATCTGTGTTTCCGAGATGAGGGAAGGGAGGCATCCTTCTAACCTTCGACCTTAGACCTTCAAAATAATCTTATATCCAACATTGCATAGACAGATGGGTCTCAACTCCGTCATCCTTGTAGGTCCCTCCGTTTTTGGGATCAAACATATATTTGTGATGTTCAACCTGGAATCCAGCTTCCCCGAAGTCATAAAATTATTTACCAGATCAAGGATGTCCTTTTTATAATACTCCATGAGTGCTGAAAGAAAAGGGTCGCAATCCATATGGTCCCGAAGCTTTTTCAGGATGCATATGAACAGTGCTTTCTTGACTTCTTCCTCCGTGGCAAGTCTTATTAGCCTCCGATTCATTTGAGGAGTAATAGATGAAGGGATTTCCTCTAAAAATCGATGAAACTCGGAAGGTGTAGTGGAAGCGAAAGGTCATCAAAGTAATCCACTGCCACCTTCTCCACCCCCTTATCCTCGGTTATCCATTGATCCCCTTCATTATGGAGCCCCACAATCCCGTTCCTGGCTCGACGTTGTTTAGTTAAAGCGTGATAAAATTTAGTATTTAAATCCCCTGATGTATTTCACATATTACGGCTCTTCTGTTGCCAATAATCTTCCTCATCCTTGTACGCTTGTTGTAATTTCCGTGTAACATCCATCATTTCCTCTTGAGTCTTTGTATCATCAGATTGAACTTCTTCTAGCGCCCGTTGAAGCTCGTTTATTGTTTCCTTTCCATCTGGTGGATTATTTTTCCTCCATGTGGCTATCTTATGACAACAATTTGCAATCTTAGAAACAAAATCAGTCTCCCTCATTCGCCAAAGCCCTGTCCAGTTGGCAACACACCCTTTCCGTACCTCGTCTACCCTGCCATTACATTTGATTTCCCTGAACCATAAATTCGATCGTTCTACAATTTCTAATCATATTGTTGAATCCAAGAAAGGTATCAGCTTTCCTTAATGATCCTCCTTGTTTCTCATGATTTCCACAAATTTCATTGAGATCTCCAGTCACAAACCAGGGTAATGTCCTGACTAATCCATATCTCGTCAATCTTTCCATACATGTTCCCTTAACTTTGGTACGGGATCTCCATAAACAAATTTTAAGAAAACTTGCCTCTACATCTATCATCCGGTTACTCGTATATAAAACTTTGACTTTAGGTCTGTATTATAATATAGTGCTAATCCGCCACTTGTTCCCGCTGAATTAACCGTTACCAAATTGTCATAACCGAAGTGAAATTGGAAACCTTGAAATAAAGTAAAATCTTGCTTTTTCTCCTATAAGAATAGGAAGTCAGGCTTAAGTTTCTACCAAAGCTTCCTGAGATAACATATTGTATATTTGCTTCCCATACCTCTGCAATTCCAGGTTAGAACTTTCATTAAATAAATTCTATATAGAGACTCCTAAGAGCAACAAAACCGGGTATAAAGACATCCCTCGAGACCCAAATATCCCATATTCCATGAAAGGAAAAAGGAACTGATGATGTACAGAGAAACACATTGTTTTGGAACACCTGTAATTCCATCCTCCATATTTCGTACTACTCCTATATTTGTTGTATAGGACACTCCGTGAGCTACTTTGTATCTTGTTATCCCTCTGTTCCTCCACCGAATCCTGCCTCGTTTTATAAAGGCCAGATATGCTAGAGAAGCAATGATAAAGATTAATTGAGAGACCTCACTCTCTATTTTCTCGAGTGTTCAAGGGACGGTAATTTAGGAATGATTCACCCCTGGAACTGATTAATTCGTACTCCCCATCCTACGGGTGGTGAAGTATACTATTCGCTAGATCTCTGGTTAGCAAAGGACTAATCAAAGGGGTGGGAACAAGCACATCAATTTTAGTTTGGAATGATCCTTGGCTCCCAACCACTTGCTCGAGACCAGCTAACAGTCGATGCACTTATTAACACTACATCACGTACATGGAACTCGACCATCATTCGAGCTCTAATAGACCCGGAGGATGCAAAGTTGATCAAGAGGATTCCATTGGGTCATTCCCAAACGATGGATCGAGAGGAATGACACTTCACGAGTAATGGGAAATACATGGTACAGTCTGGTTATCAAGCGGAGAGGAACTATCGGGACATAGTTCCCTCAACACCTGAGTACGGTCCAACCATCATATCTTTAAAGTCTTTCTCGTGGAAAGTTCGTTGTCCGCCGAAGCTCAAGCATTTTTATGGCAGATAGTCTCAGGATGTCTTTCGGTTAAGAAAAAATTGGTTGCAAGGGGAATAAAGGACGGCATTCAATGCTCACGTTGTGGGGCGGAGGAGGAATCAATAAATCATGTCTTATTTGAATGCCCTCCAGCACTTCAAATATGGGCATTATCTAGGATTCCATCACATCCAGATGATTTTCCAAGACCCTCAGTTTACTTAAATATGGATTATTTATAGTGGAGGATTCCTCAGCTAAAGGAACATCATCAATTTGAGTGGGCATTGTGCTACATATGGAAAGCACGAAACAATGAAGTTTTCAGCAACCTGGATAGAGATCTAAGAGATACCTTGGCATTGGCAGAAATGGAATCAACAATATGGAATGAGGCTCAGGAAACTTTAACACAAAGAGATCACTCTACAAGAGAAATAAATATGGCGTTTTGTGGATGGGCCATGGAAAGATGGGAAAATACATTCATGACAAGGCTGGTACAGTACGCTGAAAGGAATTGATGGTTTGGGGCAAGGAATATAAGGGATAGTCTTTCACCCCTTCATTCGGAGATAGACGCCCTCATATGGGCAATGGAATGCATGCGAAATCTGCATCAATATCATTGACGTTTGCAACGGATTGCTCTCAATTGGTGAAGATTGTGTCAAAACTAGAAGAATGGCCTGCTTTTGCGACATATTTGGAAGATATAAAGAAGCTGAAGGAGAGTTTCAATTTTTCAGAGCTTATCCATATACCTCGAACTCAAAACACTCAGGCGGACAGTCTAGCACGCGAAGCTCAACAACAACCGCCTTTTGTAGTTTACATGGACTCAGAGCTCCCACCATAGTTATCAGGGTCATAAGCCAAATAACTGAAATCTTAGATTTTTTTGTTATAAACGAAAACATTAAACAAGTTAATATGAAATAAATAAATTATTCATTTATTTTATTAATATTTTATATATTTTTAATGTTGTTAATAAGTAACATTTGTATACGGTAAAATTGTAATAAGACCATATATAGATCAATTTATTAGTGATGATAAGACCATTGTAATCTGATCAATTTATTATTGATATTTTCATTTTGACAAAAGTTAGACATTTGCATAATTTTTAAATCACATCAAAGATAAAAAAACTTTTTTTTTTGTGAACAATTAAATAACTAAAGCTATGTTTAAATTTATTACTCAATGTAACGATAAGCCTAATCACATTTCTAAATGATTGAATTATATTTAAAATATAATTGAGATAAAATAATTAAATTGAGTGATTGTAATTCAATTTATTTGGTTTAATAACTATCTTTTATAAGTTAACTCCTTTTAACTAAAACTAACCCAAAAAAATTATTAAATTTTATTATTAAAAATAAAAAAATAGTATAAAATAATTATTTTGAAAAATAAAATTAATTTAATAGATTAAACTAATTTAACTACAGACAATATTAGAAAAATAAAGTACACAAAAATAAAAATTATTACTTTGCACTTTTTTTTGTAACCCTAAATTTATATTAAGGCTCAAAGAACATTAAAGTTTACAACTGAAGAAAAAGATCCCGAAGACATGTTTGAGGGTAGAATGAAGCTAAAAAACATTACAAAACAACTGAAAATAGAACCATCAAGGGGCGAGTAATGCTCAACGAAATGAAGAAGCCCCAAGGGAAGCTCCACTTTTGTTCCCATGGCGATTGTTCGAAACAACAATTGATAGTGGAAAACGATGTTGATACACCTATAAGAAGAAGTTGGAATGTTGGCTGGCAATAACTTTAGGTGAGAAGCTCCAGAACCGTAGGCAACATTGAGAGTATGAATTCCTATCTCACTTGATATGACACTGAAATAAGCACAATCAGCTTTAAACCCAACAAGGCTTACCGAAGAGACTAGGTGAATCTCAAGCTCTAGCTTTGCTTCCAAGGAGACGCTTACGATGAAGTTTGATGACAGGTCTGATGGTTTAATTGGTTCCAAATCTCGGAACTCAACATTACAGTGTCAAGCCCAATAATTTGTAACCGAAGGAGACCTAAGCATACAGTCATCACACTTGTTCAACCAGAACGTGTGAGAGCAAACATCGGATAAGAGGTAAAAAGCTTCGGGATGGTTGGGTCTCCATGCAACAACTCCGGTTTGAAGGTCATGTGGTTGACTTTGTGAAGAACCGTTGATGCTTGAGACGACATACTGTGATGGAGGCGCAGCGGTGATGTCTTTAGTAAATCCGGCGAGTCCACACTCTTGCACAATAGTTCCAGCGACGAGGAGATCAGGAAGGCCACAAATCCGTATCTGTGAAGAACCGTTGATGCTTGAGACTCTATGGGGCTCTCTGGAATTGAACTGCAGTGGAGTCGTAGGAGACGACCCGGTATGTTGTATTGACGGAGAATCCGACGGTAAACAGAGCGAACGTTGAGCAATCTTTCTAACGATAGGACCAGTAAGGCTGCGCTTGAGGAGAGGTGGGGGAGATGGTAGCATGCTCGGCGTTTCAGATCTGGTATCTCCAAATCGGAGGATGGAAGAGGCTAGGGCCTCTACCGCAACAATAATGGGCTTGCCCCAGCCAATAAAGGAGGAGCCTTCACAAATCGTTGCGGGTGAGAAGACCAACTTGAAAGAGATGTCGGGGGAAGAGCCACCTGCTCTCAATTTTGAAATATCAGCATTAAATTGCAGAGTTGGTTCCAGTGTGTATGGTGACTCCGGCTAAGAGGGTGGACATGTGACTGAAACAACAGGGATCAGAGATATACTAAAAATAAATGTAAAAAATATATTTTAAAAGTTACTATTATTGCGCATGATGCAAGAATCCATCTAGTTTAAACATAAAAATGTAAACAAGATAGTAATATATTTGGTCTAAGCCTCAGTTTGCCTGAATTAGAAGCTTAGATGTTGGCTTTACATTTTTGGTTACTTAGAATCCATGTTTACATTTCCCGTCCGTTCTAAGCCATACACTTAATGTTACTTATCATCCTCATATTCTATCAATTCTCACATGGTATCAGAGAAACAAGCTCATGAAAACCTTTTTTACTTCCGCAAATGAATCTCTGTTCATTTCTCTTTCAAAACTGCTTTGTTACATCCTTTTATCCCCTGATGCACAAGTTTTGCAAGGGAAGAACCTCACCAGAACTCAAGATAGAGGAGTATCTCATTCTTTGTAACTCAAGAAAGCTTCATCTCAGTTCAACAAGCTTCATCAAAGTCCATTTCAAATTCAATCTCTTATAAAACTAGTAGGAACATTTTATTGTCCATTGGTCCAAACACTCCAATGGAGAACACAAATGAAATGGCGACCCAAAGACTTTCAAGGGTCAAAAGAAGACAATAAACCACCTCCTATGGTCCAGAAGGCTGAAAAAAATACATGGAGGAAATCATTCTTGGAGCAAGGTCACTGAAGAAGCTTCAAAGCTAGGTTGTTCAAACAATTCTCTGGCCAACAAAGCTGAAGCTCATTCTCTGAACAAGAAGAACCACGACCAGATAGCGACATGAGGGATTTTAAGTGTGTACCTGACATGAAGGAATGACACACCAATGAGAGGTGTTGGATATTCACTCCACACCTCAAGCTGCTACTTTTTCATTGAGCCCGCATGGGCTGGAAGTTCAAGAAACCAGCTCAGATTTCTTGATAGTAAACTGAACCTACTTCTTTAAATATGAGCATTGTGTATTTTCTATGTTTTATTGTGTGATCCTAGGGTGTTTAGAAATCTGCTAGTTGTGTGTGTCCAGTTTCTGCCTTAGGAAAGTTTGTGATTATTGTTGAGTTGTGTGTGTAGTGTTCTAGAAATATTTAAGTTTGCTAGCATGGTTATATCTATTTTCTGTCCTAGAATCAGTGTTTGTGTTGTCTATGGCCTAAGTGAGTTTCTTAGTCTCAGTTTTTGTCTTGTTGCATTGCTAAGGGTCTAGGAGAGTTTACTGGTCGTGTGTTGCCTTCATGAGTTGTTTAGGATGATTAGATGAGTTGTCTAGTCTCTGCTTTTTCCTTTCATCTGGTTGTTGTTCAATTGATCATAAAATAGCCTAAATGCCTTGTAGTTTATGAGTTATCATGTCTGAGAATTTAGTGAGTTGGTTTGTATGAATTTGAACTGAATGAGTTGTTTAGTGTTTGTCTATTGCATCTTTTTAATCATTGGGGATCAGACTTGGTGAGTTATCAAGTCTGATCCTATTGTGTGGTGTGATCTTTTTTTGGAGTTTGAGTGATGTTTCAGGTTACACAAGAGGTGCTCTCTGTCCATCACCAAACTAAGAGAAAGAAGAAGACTTTTCCCATGTTGACCAAAGCTTGCAAAAATTGCATATTCCTGACAATGGAGATTGCCCACTGTCCATCAACACTTTGGACACTGATAGTGTCCATTAACTCCTAAGATGGTTGAGATGATGAATGGAGCAGTGGATAGATTGCTGAAAAGTTATTTACCTGATGCCAAGAGGGTGGACACGAAGTACACTCACGAGAAAATGCCACAATTCAACCCAAGAGGGTCGTGGTCTCAAGGCATTGATGATCATCATTGGCTCTCATATTCCAAGCTTGACTACATACTCTCATTCTTAGGTCAAGCTTGAGGAAGGGTATTAAGTGAGAATCAAGTGTCCATTCTTTAAGCCACTGCCAGGATTCAAGAAGACTCCAACCAGCATGGATATTCTTGGTTGAGCAACAACAAGGTTGTCCATCTAATGTGCTTCAAGAGGAGGTTTCAAATAGGCTGATCAGAAGGTTTCAAAATCCCCCACAAAATTAGAGACTCAAGCAGATAATGCAAAGGATAGTTTTTAAAGGTAATGAAGTGAGGGATTGAAGTGCTCAAGCCAAGAAAACATACACTTTTCACCAAAATTCCACATATATGCAAGGGAAGTACCTAAGTTTCTTATTTTGGTTTGAATAGGTTTGCCTCTTGAGAAATGATGCATGTGTTTGTGCATTGTTTGAATCAGGTACTTGGAGCTCATGAGCAGAGTCAGGTCGTGGATCAAAACCCTTTGGTGATGGTAAGAGTTCAGAAGAAAGAGGGAGACAAAGAGCCAATACTACATGGAGAGCTCCAAGCAGTTTTGAGTGTGAAGCAATGAAGGGCAGTGGCGACTTACTTTTCATTGAAGAAATGCCATGATCCAGAGTTTATGAGTCCCTAAACATGATCATAAGGATCATAAACTCACCGGCTAATCCCTAGGCTGAGTGAATTGCACTATTTTTTCCTAAGTGATGGTTTTATCCCATGAGGTTTTCACAGTTAGACTTTTAACGAGACAAGTACTTTCAGTTCCAAGCTTTCTCAAGGATCTCCTATGGTCAAGCCTGAGGGGAAGGGTTGAAATAAAGAAAGAAATAACCAGAATAAAAAGTTGCTCGATGATCCAAAGCAAGTATATAAAGAGAAGTCTATTTGGTGTGGAGGCTTAAAGACACATTGGCAACCTTCAGAAGGCATATGCACTTGGCTTGAATTTGAATAAGAAGAAGCTGCCATGATTCAGAATGACAAGGTCAGATGTGATGCATAAGAAATGGATCTGGGCTGTCACTATTACCATGGAGACCACACCCTTCCTCCTGTCACCTAATATATTAGGTTTTTGACACATTGTGCATATGTTTTCTAAAGTGCTTTCAGGTCTTTATCGAGTTAGTTTAGTCCTTTTTGAGTCATTACAGGTCTGGAGTAGGTTAAGAAGCTCTAGGTGAGAAAAATGAAGAAAGGAATGCAATTTGGAGTTTTCCTTCATTTAAACCGACCGGAGCAACCTGATGGGTGTTCCCGAGTTAATGGAGCAACCGACTAACTGCTCCAGCGGTAGAGATTTTTAAGGAAACTTCTAATATATCGGGATTTTCCCTAATCATCCTTATTTTCTCTCCTGCAGCCGTCAGAGACCTGCAATATATCTTTTCTGATTTCTTTTAATTTTCAGCACTACTTTTACACAAGAAACCAGACCTTAGAGATTTGTACTTGGCGATTTGCTACCTTAGAAAGAGAAGGCCATCTCTCTCAATTTAGAGAAGAACCACCTGAACCCTATTTCTCTTTTATTGCAGTAGTATTTCATGTCTTCTCCTATTATGATCTCTATGTTTTCTTGTTCCATGGCTGAGTAGTCGGCTTGCTTAGTCTAGGGTGTTAGATCCGTGAGCTTGACATAAATAAGTTATAAATCGATTGCTTCATTCATAGTTGTCCTGATTGCTTGCATTAATCTTATCACTTAGTGCATGAACTTAGGTTTAATCTGTTCATTAACTGTATAATTGGTTGCTAGACATAGCATCAATGAGCATTACATCCCTAACCAGAAAGAGTAGATGTTAGGGTGTTTTGTGAACAAATCAGACTTGATCTTAATGTTTGTTATCACGTCTCAGTCCAAACGAGAGTTTAGGTGTTGAGATTGATTGACAAAAGGTGAAGCACCACGAGAGTGGGCTGATCCAATTGCGTGTTCCGAGTTCTAGACTAGCTCTCATTTGAACTTGAATAATTGTTTGACTCACAAGTGTTTACACCCGATCAAACTGCCCTAGCTAGCTTCTCTTTAATCTGAAAACCTCAATCCAAATCTGTTACTTGCTTTTTACATTCTCAGTTTAAAAATCATTCATTGTTTTAGCTTAATATTGATCCTATAAAAATACAGAGTAACCATTGGTCTCTGTGGATTCGATCCTGAAGTGCTACATTGACATACAATTTGATTTTGTTAGTGTGCACATTAGCGAAACTGGTGTGCGTATACACGTAATATCATCACCACATCAATATCTCTGTCTGAACCATTCTTGGCTCGGGGGAGTGTTGAAATAAAGAAAGGAATAACCAGAAGAAGAAGTTCCTCGATGATCCAAGACAAGTACATCAAAAGTAGTATGTTTGGTGTTATCTGTACATCCTTGCTCCACCAGCAACCAAACTGACCCAACTTACCTTGAAAGGCAAGAAAGGAGTGTGGAGGCTTAAAGAGACATTCGAAATCACCAAGACATGTGCACTTGTTTGAATTTGAATAAGAAGAAGCTGCCTTGATTCAGAATTAGAAGGTCACATGTGATGCATAAGAAATGGAGTTGGGTTGTCACTATCACCATGCAGCTGAATCTACTTCATATGCTTCTTCTTGGTCAGTATCGATCGATGGCATAGGGTTACCGTCGATCAATGTCGATTTCCCGAGTCAATGGGAAATATGAAAAATGCCAGCCTCTTCTATAGCAATACCACGATACTCGATCATACCTTCTTCTTTGTAATCTTCGTCGTACTCGGGGTGGGCTGTTCTGTAATCACCATATGTGTGGTTGTGTTTGGTCGGTTCTGGAGTGTGAATGTCGATCGATAATAAAGGGTGGGTGTCGACTGATTGCTGAACTGCAAGGGTGTCGATGGATTTTCTGGGCTGGGTATCGATCAATGCTCCATCTTCCGATTCCTCGTTGGACTCATAATCGCAGAAGCATGCGGCCACAAGTTCTGCATCGTTACACAATTCAATCAGAATAGCCTTGCTCTTATTCTTGATAGGTTCATAGAAAATATTTTGATCAATTAGAGATAAAGACAACCTCTTTGATTTCATATCGCAGATAGCTCCCACGGTTGCCATGAATGCTCTCCCAAGAAGTAGTGAAGAGTTCCAATCTATCATGATGTCCATCACGTGGAAGTCTACTGGGATTAGGGTGTTGTTGATCTGGACTGGAACATCTTTTAGCATTCCTCCTGAGTTCACTTTTGAGCAGTCTACAAATGTGAAAGAATCATTGGAGGGTTCCACTTTTAGGTTCAGCTCCTCTACCATGGTTTTTGGCATAATGCTCACTGATGATCCAATATCACAAAGGGCATTGGGATATTCGTAGCCATTGATGAAGCATGGGACCACGAATTTCAGTGGATCACTCTTCTTCTTCAAGCAAGTTCTTTGTTTCATCTTCTCTCTGAGGTGATTGTACATGATCTCTATTTAGCGTCTGTCTCCCTTGTTTCCCCGAAAAACATTCACAACTTGTGAGTATAATAAGCCACATCAAAGGAATTTTGGAAACTCTTTTGACAAAGCTATCCATCTCTTTTTCATTGGCTTCTCTACATTGATGTTTGAGGATCTTTTGATTCATCTTGGAATTTTCTTCATATTCTCTATCAAGGTCCACAGCTTTAGATGTGTCAGTATCTTGTTGTGTAACCGTCATGGTTGATCGCACAACCAAATTCGCATTGATTCTTGGTAGCCGGATCGGTTTTCTCATCTGTCGAGCGATACTCATGTCACACTGTCGATCGACGCTTCTATCTCTCTGTCAGTCGATTGTCTCTTGATGGCGTTGATCGATGTTATTCGATTCATATGAAGCCACTGATAAGCCTGGATTTGGCGTTGATCGATAGCCTTTGCTTGGTGTCGTTTGACACCAATGAGAACTGTCAAATGACATAGAGCTTTCCACACGAAAATATCCTTCTTGGAGCTCTTCCCTCTCAACTTCCTGCCAAAAATCATCATCAATCAAAGCATTGACGTGATGCTTATGTCCATCCTATATTTTCTCCTGGATCAAGCTCTTGTGCCTCTTAATTGTTTCACTTGTCCGCAACACCTGATTCTCCAGCTTCTTCACATGGGTGTTGATATTTTCGAACTTGGTGTTGAGGTTAAGGTACAGCCCATCTATCTTCCCATTGAAGTCTATTGTCATCTTTTGTTGTCCGTCTAACACTCTATCAACCATCGCTTCGATCTTGCTTTCTGGGGATTTTGGAGGAGGATTCTGGTAGTAGGAAGATCCATAGGTTATGTTGTTGTTGAAGGGTTTTCGCTGTTCTCCCTGATTAAAGTTGCTCCTTTGACCATTTCCATAGGAATTTCTGTTTAACCCTGGATTCCCTTGTCTCTGAAAACCATTCCCATCAATGTAGTTCACATCCTCTTCAATCTCTTCATCTCCAGACTCTATGGCTTCAACCTCTGCAAAAGTGATCTGCTTTCTGAAGAGTTTCTGAACGCTGTCCAATTTTGCCTTAACCTCTTCAATCTGATCATTTCTCATAGCTGTAGTCGATTTCCTCCTTTCAAAGTCTCTTGTCTTTGTGCTGCTGCTGGATACCAGATTCTCAGTCAACCTTGTAGCTTCTACAGGATTCCTAGTGCTGAAACATCCTTCACTAGCTGTATCCAAAGCCATCTGGTACTGTAATCCAATATCTCTAAAGAAAGTGCTGAGAAGTTGCACTTCATTGAACCCATGATGTGGACAATCTCTTTGGTATGATTTGAATCTGATTCAGGAATTTCTGAAAGATTCTGAAGGGTCTTGTGAAAAAGTAGTAATCTTGCTTCTAAGATCTTATGCTCTTGCGTCATCAAAGAAATTACGCAGGAAGACGTTCTTGGTGTCAGCCTAGGATGCTCATTTCGTATCCCATGGTAAGGTGTTTGTGCCACAAGTCCGAAGAAGGCGGGCTTGATTTCAAAATCGTTCCTCTAAGAGGCTGGAGGACGAATGGCGTATCTGTTGGCTTAGAACTGGTCTAGACGGTTGTAGTTAGCCAGTGTCATCTGAGCAGGTTGGGCATTAACTTCTGGTTGAGCTGCTGCAGCGTCTGTATCGGGGATTATGGCTCCCTGGTCGTCTATCTTTTGACCTGCTACATTACACAGATGACCTCGTGGTCATGCAGGTTCCCATTCTCATCACTAGTCAATATCAAAGTCGCAACCATCTGAACTCGTCTGTTGCTATCGATCGATGCGAGTAGGGTGCTGTCGATCGTCGCTACGCGATCAGTGTCGGTCAATGCTCGAGTATTGATGACGGTCGATTCTGTCCGTAAAGAAGTGCTGGTCAACGCGTAGTAGGTGTTGTCTATCGATGCTTGTCGTCTTTCTTTGCGGATCATACGTTCAAATCTGTTGGGATCAGAGAATATCAGTTCTTGTCCTTTATTTCTTCTGGTGTGTCTTTGCATGCACTTGAAAAACAAAGAGAAAGAAAAATTACTAACTTAAAAAGTAGTAACAAACCTAGACTAAATCCTAGAAATTAAATCTAATGGCGATTAATGCTCTCCGACAAAGGCTCCAAATTTGACTCGTTGTGTATTTTATTGTTCAAGAAGGGTATAAATATCCTAAACAAATCACTGTCAAATTAACCCTAGTCTTGACACACAAACATTACTCTTGCCAATAGAGATCATGTGTAGTACTTAGGGATCGAATCCATGGAGAGCAATGACACACAATAGATTTTTTATTACTAAAGATTAAGGTGAATGAATATATATATATATATATATATTGGTGACAAACAATCAAATAAAGAAATATTCCTTAGCAGAGGTAAAGATGCAATATGTAAATATGCTAATGAAGCAAATATGGAAATATGCTAATAAACTAACCAGAGCACCAGCACCACGCATGTAACTATCTCGACCAAAAAAAATCATATTCTTGTTTACACTTTCTCTCTGATTTATTTTCATACTAGGGATGGTGTGAAGTAAGTCAGGGGGAGGGCCTTCGTCGCTTAATAACTCGTTAATTTCCTTCTTTTGTTTTTATGTTGACTCAGTTTTTAAGATCGAGTTAGTCAGAACTTTGTGGGAACTAGGACCTTATTCTGTCTTGATCACTAACCACCTCGTGCATTAGTTATCTTATTCAGTGACCTTAGCAGTGATAAAAGACACATATGTGGACCTAAAACACCTTGACATTATCTCATTTGGTTCTCCAGAATATTGCGGCTTGTCGAGGTTACACTGAAAAGAATTAGCTCCATTTAACTTGAACCTAATCTTGACTGCAATTCTTCTTGTTATGGGCGTCAGATCAGGGAAACGAGTATACACTTAGGACTTCTTATTCTTTCTAGCCATCTTGTTGATCATGAGTGGCTATCTCATTTTTAGCTAGTTCCTACCCTGCACCTTAGCCTTTATTGCCCCTTCATGCATTTGTTTTCAGTGTTATATGTGCAGATATGTGCAAAAAGGTCTGAGAGGAAATGATCAACGTAACCTCTTACTCGTTACTGCTGCAGAAAATCAGACCAGTCAAAGAGAACATGCGGATTAAGGAGAGCAACCGCTCCATAACCAATGAGCCGAGAGAAAGGGTGGAGAACCAGAATGGTTGCAAAATCAGAACCACCAGTGGCACTCATAACCATCACATGTTACCTCCTTCTTCATCACATCACATCTCATGTAAAAAAAAGAGAATAAGGTGATGGAGAAGGGGAAGAATTCAATGATAGATAATCCGCTGCGAAGGTTGAGTAAAAGAGTGGGTACCGAGTTGAAGGAACAAAGAACAAGTGGATTATCAGAGCAATTTTTCCAGAGAGAGAGAGAGAGCAGGCAAAAACGAGTGGAGGCTGTGGACATCAATGGATCTATCATCTCTTGCAATTTTGCACGATATCATGCATCCTTTACAAAGAAATGGTAACCCCTAAACACTGATTAGCTCCACCTAAACACTTAAATAGCCTGCTTCACACCTAGAACAGCATACCCTGGCTAATGCATGTGATAAGAAGTTCATGTCACTCTTAATTGAACGTAAGGAGTCTTGTCTGGAAAGTGTGACTTTTGCAGGTTTGAGATATATAGTTATAGAGCCGATCTTGAACAGCAGTTAGTGGGGTTTGGGTAAGGGTGTGTTGTTCTATCTTATTTGCTTGTATGGTTCAGAGATTCGTGAGTTAAAGTATCTTTATCGAGACTAGGAGAGTTCCCACACTTTCAAACATTTCTCCATGTGCTTAATACTGGACATTGTTTGAGGACAAACAAGCATCTAAGTCTAAGGGAACTGATATATTGTTTTTTTGACACATTGTGCATATATTTTCAAAAATGTTTTCAGGTCTTTATCGAGTCAGTTTTGTAAGACCCGATCCTGGATTCCTCAATCCAACCTGACCATAGTCCCACTTAATCAGTCCTACTCAGTTTGATTCCTTTATGTCCGGTTTTAAGTCCATTAATTTTTCTAAGTATTCTCAACAATTAAGGTTCATACATCAAACACCAGTATTCATTTCAGATAAGGGAAAATCGATATTTATAGATATGTAAATGTGGTCCATACAGAGTAATCAGTTTGCACACTAGGCTATCATAAGTTCATCATATCCATTCTACCCAAACACATCACACATCCATCCTTGGCTTGAGTCTTCACGGTTCCTTGGCGTTACCACGATACTGAACATGTCCTGAAACCACACAATCACAACAGATCAATATATAAACCGATAACTTAGCAAGTGATCTTGAAAAGCATGGTTCAAATCATAAGAACACATCCCTGGCCCAAATCTGACCTACTCAAATAAATTTCCAAAAAAAATTAAAATTCATGATAATTCCTAACTAAGAGAATCCCCTAATCAAAATTGGCAGAACCGGCCTCGATCATATACATCTCGACCATGATCAGTCAAACCGGTCCAAAGTGACCATCATCAAAAAAAATCCATACAACTAAATAAAATTCATGATAATTCATGATAAATGCCCACTAAGAGATTTCCATAATCGGATCTCAATAATTCCTTCAGGAACTACTAGATCTCGACCAAACCAGTCCGGCCAAAGGCCATGGACTGTCCCACTGAACCGGCCAAGACCTTGATACAGTGCCACTGAGTCCGAATCCACAGACACCATCAGAATATAGAAGAATATAGATTTATCAGTAAGAAAAACGGAAATGGATGCAACCAACACAATCGCACCACAAAAACCCATCCGGTACAACCATTGGCTTTGGGCGATGGTCTGTGGTTAGCATCTCTAACCTTAGGTGTGTGTTCCCCTGAGGCCAAGTCCTTCTCCTTATCCTTGTCCTTCTGTCTGGTTTCTATCATTCCTACCTGATCTTCCCACGGTCTGAATTCCACTGGAACAGACAATCACCAACACACACGGTCTGATTCTCTAACCACTAGTCTCTATCTCTCTTTCTTTCTGGTGCGATTTTGGCAGAGTTTACCCTCATGAATTTTGTGCCATTTTCTGTGCCAGACACTCTATATTTATAGTGAAAGGCCAAGCCAACTTCCCCTAGGCGAACAGGCACGGCCGGATGAGAGAACATGCACAAACTGTCTCTTTTGCACCTTTTCGCCTAAGGCTGTCCCAACTGCTCTTCTTGGCGTGTGGGCTGTCTGAAAATAGGCCCAATACATCAGTCTGAGTCCCAAGTCCAGTTACCAAGCCCCACGGACCATGCCATGACTCATAAACCCTTCGTGGATCATGCCACACCAAACCGGACCCAATGACCGTCCATAACCCGACCACCACTGGCCCGGACCATAACACTCCACCAAGCTGAGATGAGCTGACTGCTATCTGCCTCATCTGGGTGAGCTAGTACTCCAGATCAAGTGAGCTAACTTACACTGTGTGAACTACCTTCCAGCTCCACTTAGCTAGTTGAGCTTCATCCGGACCTTGTCCAGCTTCTGGATTACTCGTCCAGCTCTCCCTAGCTTCCATCCTTCCCATTTTGGTTAAGTCTCAGCAATCTGATACCCTTAACCCTTCTCACAGACCATGATACACTTGTCTTTAGGTCTTATGATCTGACTGGTGCATCTCCTCGCACCATGGTCCGTCCGGCGATCCTATCTAGGATAGGGGACATGACAAGTTTAGTCTTTTTTGAGTCATTATAGGTCTGGAGTAGGTTAAGAAGCTCGAGGAGGGACACATGAAGAAAGGAATGCAAATTATAGTTTTCCTGCGTTGAAACCGAGCAGAGCAACCTGACGGGTGTTCCCGAGTTAACGGAGCAACCAAATAACTGCTCCTGTGGCAGAGACTATTAAGGAAACTTCT
The DNA here is from genome assembly GCA_905132765.1 of Moricandia arvensis. Classification (NCBI taxonomy): domain Eukaryota; kingdom Viridiplantae; phylum Streptophyta; class Magnoliopsida; order Brassicales; family Brassicaceae; genus Moricandia; species Moricandia arvensis. The sequence continues at coordinate 1,388 of CAJHQP010002824.1, read as the reverse complement.
AATATTTCGGGATTTGCCCTAATCATCCCTGTTTCTCTCCTGCTGCCGTCAAAGACCTCCAATATATCTTTTATGATTTCTATTATTTTTTGACACTACTTTTACACAAGAAACCAAAACTTAGAGATTTGTACTTGGCGATTTGCTACCTTATAAGGGAGAAGGCCATCACTCTCGATTTAGAGAAGAACCACCTGAACTCTATTTCTTTTTTATTGCAGCAGTATTTCATGTCTTCTCCTATTATGATCTCTGTGTTTTCTTTTTTCCATGGCTGAGTAGTCGACTTGCTTACTCTAGGGTGTTAGGGTGTTAGATCCGTGAGCTTGACATAAATAAGTTATAAATCGATTGTCTTCATTCATAGTTGTTCTTATTGCTTGCATTAATCTGATCATTTAGTTCATGAACTTAGGTTTAATCTGTTCATTAACCGTGTAATAGGTTGCTAGATATATCATGAATGAGAATTACATCCCTAACCAGCGAGAGTAGATGTTAAGGTGTTTTGTGAACAAATTAGACTTGATCTTAATGTTCGTCATTAGGTCTCAGTCCAAACGAGAGTTTAGGTGCTGAGATTAATTGAAAAAGTTGAAGCACCACGAGATTTGGCTGATCCAATTGTATGTTCCAAGTTCTAGACTAGATCTTAATTGAACTTGAATAATTGTTTGGCGCACAAATGTTTACACCCGATCAAACCACCCTAGGCTAGTGATGGTCTGATATTTATCACATGTAGGCCATGATATCAGGCCTATTTATATTCTATTATATATGTTTGAAGTATGTTTTAGAGTATTTTCAGGTTCAAGTAAGTTCTGGAGAACTTTGTTGATTTTGGAGCTTTTTGAGATGCAGAACTGCGCAGATGCATCAGATGTTTAGCTATGGATGGAGACCTTACACGGTGAGGTTGATCTCATCTTTTGAAACAAGATAGAGATTTGAATTATCTTTCTAATTCTATCGGTTTGAAGTCCATCTGACGGGTAGATCTAAAGTTATTTCCGATTTACTAAAGAGTTGTCTGTTTGCCTCGCGAGAGGAAGTTGTCGAGAAGATGAATGAGTGTCGAACGACGGCCCAGCCTTGGTGTCGATCGATGGTGATCCAAGAAGACAGGCCCGACTTTTTTTATGGCCGACTTAAGCCCATAAGCCATCACAAATTATCAAAATACCCATGGACGACCTAAACCTATATTTATATGTTTTCTAAGTCATTGTTGACGGCTACGCTTAAGAAGCTTTATTGTATTCATAGTTCTAGGTTATGAGAGAAGAGAGTAACTCCTTCAGAGTTCTTCTGGAACTTCTTTGGTTTTATATTGCTTTTTGTTTTATATCTATTCAGTTTATGCTTTCATCTATCATGTCTGAGTA
>CAJHQP010002823.1:0-77622 GCA_905132765.1 Moricandia arvensis | reverse complement strand
GATTTCCAAACTTTTCCCTTAAGTTTCCAGCCTAATCCACTGATTAATGATTTCAAATCATTCTTCTTACATCTGTTTGCCTCCTGGTTTGAATAGAATCATGAAGATATTGTTATATGTCCGAACATGCTAATCTTGAATCACTGGAATAGAAAGTGGGATTGCTTTTCCTCTTAACTCCTAAGATATGTATTAAAATTCCTGTCACTTTTACACTGATTAATGGTTCCAATCATTCCTCCTTAGATCTTGGTTCCTCCTGTTTGATTAGAATCATGAAGATATTGGCCATATGTCCGATCAAGCTAATCTTGAATCACTGGAGATAGGAAAGTGGGTATATCTTCTTCCTCATACCCTCCGATATGAGATTTATTCAACTTCCTGGTCACTTTCCACTGATTAATGGTTCCAAATCATGCTTCTTACATCTTGGTTCATACCTGGTTTGATTAGTATCATGAAGATATTACAATATGTCCGAAAAGGCTAATCTTGAATCACTAGAATAGATAGTGGGATAAGGTTCTTCCTCATACCTCCTATGAGATTTATTCAACTTCTGGTCACTATCCACTGATTAATGGTTCCAAATCATGATTCTTAGATATTGGTTCATCCTGGTTTGATTAGAATCATGAAGATATTGCCCATATGTCCGAACAGTGCTATTCTTGAATCACTGGAATAGAAAGTGGGATATCTTCTCCTCTTAACTCCTATGAGATTTATTAAACTTCCTGGTCACTTTCCACTGATTAATGGTTCCAAATCATGATTCTTAGATCTTGGTTCATCCTGGTTTGATTAGAATCATGAAGATATTACCATATGTCCGAAAAGGATAATCTTGAATCACTAGAATAGATAGTGGGATAGGTTCTTCCTCATACCTCCTATGAGATTTATTCAACTTCTTGGTCACTATCCACTGATTAATGGTTCCAAATCATGCTTCTTACATCTTGGTTCCTCCAGGTTTGAATTAGAATCATGAAGATTTGCCATATGTCCGAACAGGCTAATCTTGAATCACTAGAATAGAAAGTGGGATAGCATCTTCCTCATAACTCCTATGAGATTTATTCAACTTCCTAGTCACTATCCACTGATTAATGATTCCAAATCATGCTTCTTACATCTTGCTTCCTCCTCGTTTGATTAGAATCATGAAGATATTGTTATATGTCCGAACAGGCTAATCTTGAATCACTGGAATAGAAAGTGGGATTGCTTCTTCCTCTTAACTCCTATGAGATTTATTCAACTTCCTGGCCACTTTTACACTGATTAATGGTTCCAAATCATTCTTCTTAGATCTTGGTTCCTCCTGGTTTGATTAGAATCATGAAGATATTGCCATATTTCCGATCAAGCTAATCTTGAATCACTGGAATAGAAAGTGGGATAGCTTCTTCCTCATAACTCCTATGAGATTTATTCAACTTTCTGGTCACTTTCCACTGACTAATGGTTCCAAATCATGCTTCTTACATATTGGTTCCTCCGGTTTGATTAAAATCATGAAGATATTACCATATGTCCGAAAAGGCTAATCTTGAATCACTGGAATAGATAGTGGAATAGGTTCTTCTTCATAACTCCTCTGAGATTTATTCAACTTCCTGGTCAATATCCACTGATTAATGATTCCAAATCATGATTCTTACATCTTGATTCCTCCTGGTTTGATTAGAATCATGAAGATATTGCCATATGTCCGAACATGCTAATCTTGAATCACTGGAATAGAAAGTGGGATATCTTCGTCCTCTTAACTCTTATGAGATTTATTCAACTTCCTGGTCACTTTCCACTGATTAATGGTTCCAAATCATGATTCTTAGATCTTGGTTCATCCTGGTTTGATTAGAATCATGAAGATATTACCATATGTCGAAAAGGCTAATCTTGAATCACTAGAATAGATAGTGGGATAGGTTCTTCCTCATACCTCCTATGAGATTTATTCAACTTCTTGGTCACTATCCACTGATTAATGGTTCCAAATCATGATTCTTAGATCTTGGTTCATCCTGGTTTGATTAGAATCATGAAGATATTGCCATATGTCCGAACAGGCTAATCTTGAATCACTGGAATAGAAAGTGGGATATCTTCTTCCTAATACCTCCTATGAGATTTATTCAACTTCCTGGTCACTTTGCACTGATTAATGGTTATAAATCATGCTTCTTACATCTTGGTTCATCCTTGTTTGATTAGAATAAGGAAGATATTACCATATGTCCGAAAAGGATAGTATTGAATCACTGGAATAGATAGTGGGATAGGTTCTTCCTCATACCTCCTATGAGATTTATTCAACTTCTTGGTCACTCTCCACTGATTAATGGTTCCAAATCATGCTTCTTACATCTTGGTTCCTCCTCGTTTGATTAGAATCACAAAGATTTGCCATATGTCCGAACATGCTAATCTTGAATCACTAGAATAGAAAGTGGGATAGCATCTTCCTCATAACTCCTGTGAGATTTATTCAACTTCCTAGTCACTATCCACTGATTAATGATTTCAAATCATTCTTCTTACATCTTGCTTCCTCCTGGTTTGATTAGAATCGTGAATATATTGTTATATGTCCGAACAGGCTAATCTTGAATCACTGGAATAGAAAGTGGGATTGCTTCTTCCTCTTAACTCCTAAGATATTTATTAAAATTCCTGGTCACTTTTACACTGATTAATGGTTCCAAATCATTCTTCTTAGATCTTGGTTCCTCCTGGTTTGATTAGAATCATGAAGATATTGCCATATGTCCGATCAAGCTAATCTTGAATCACTGGAATAGAAAGTGGGATATCTTCTTCCTCATACCTCCTATGAGATTTATTCAACTTCCTGGTCACTTTCCACTGATTAATGGTTCCAAATCATGCTTCTTACATCTTGGTTCATCCTGGTTTGATTAGTATCATGAAGATATTACCATATGTCCGAAAAGGCTAATCATGAATCACTGGAATAGAAAGTGGGATATCTTCTTCCTCTTAACTCTTATGAGATTTATTAAACTTCCTGGTCACTTTCCACTGATTAATGGTTCCAAATCATGATTCTTAGATCTTGGTTCATCCTGGTTTGATTAGAATCATGAAGATATTACCATATGTCCGAAAACGCTAATCTTGAATCACTAGAATAGATAGTGGGATAGGTTCTTCCTCATACCTCCTATGAGATTTATTCAACTTCTTGGTCACTATCCACTGATTAATGGTTCCAAATCATGCTTCTTACATCTTGGTTCCTCCAGGTTTGATTAGAATCATGAAGATTTGCCATATGTCCGAACAGGCTAATCTTGAATCACTAGAATAGAAAGTGGGATAGCATCTTCCTCATAACTCCTATGAGATTTATTCAACTTCCTAGTCACTATCCACTGATTAATGATTCCAAATCATGCTTCTTACATCTTGCTTCCTCCTGGTTTGATTAGAATCATGAAGATATTGTTATATGTCCGAACATGCTAATCTTGAATCACTGGAATAGAAAGTGGGATTGCTTCTTCCTCTTAACTCCTATGAGATTTATTCAACTTCCTGGCCACTTTTACACTGATTAATGGTTCCAAATCATTCTTCTTAGATCTTGGTTCATCCTGGTTTGATTAGAATCATGAAGATATTGCCATATATCCGATCAAGCTAATCTTGAATCACTGGAATAGAAAGTGGGATATCTTCTTCCTAATACCTCCTATGAGATTTATTCAACTTCCTGGTCACTTTCCACTGATTAATGGTTCTAAATCATGCTTCTTACATCTTGGTTCATCCTTGTTTGATTAGAATAAGGAAGATATTACCATATGTCCGAAAAGGCAAATATTGAATCACTGGAATAGATAGTGGGATAGGTTCTTCCTCATACCTCCTATGAGATTTATTCAACTTCTTGGTCACTATCCACTGATTAATGGTTCCAAATCATGCTTCTTACATCTTGGTTCCTCCACGTTTGATTAGAATCACGAAGATTTGCCATATGTCCGAACATGCTAATCTTGAATCATTAGAATAGAAAGTGGGATAGCATCTTCCTCATAACTCCTGTGAGATTTATTCAACTTCCTAGTCACTATCCACTGATTAATGATTTCAAATCATTCTTCTTACATCTTGTTTCCTCCTGGTTTGATTAGAATCATGAAGATATTGTTATATGTCCGAACATGCTAATCTTGAATCACTGGAATAGAAAGTGGGATTGCTTCTTCCTCTTAACTCCTAAGATATTTATTAAAATTCCTGGTCACTTTTACACTGATTAATGGTTCCAAATCATTCTTCTTAGATCTTGGTTCCTCCCTGTTTGATTAGAATCATGAAGATATTGCCATATGTCCGATCAAGCTAATCTTGAATCACTGGAATAGAAAGTGGGATATCTTCTTCCTCATACCTCCTATGAGATTTATTCAACTTCCTGGTCACTTTCCACTGATTAATGGTTCCAAATCATGCTTCTTACATCTTGGTTCATCCTGGTTTGATTAGTATCATGAAGATATTACCAATGTCCGAAAAGGCTAATCTTGAATCACTAGAATATAGATTAGTGGGATAGGGTTCTTCCTCTATAACCGTCCTATGAGATTTATTTAAACTTCCTTGGGTCACTATACCCACTGACTTAATGCGTCCAAAATCATGATTCTTAGATCTTGTTCCTCCTGGTTTGATTAGAATCATGAAGATATTTCCATATGTCCGAACAGGCTATTCTTGAGTCACTGGAATAGAAAGTGGGATATCTCCTTCCTATACCTCGCGCGTCGGTGGCGGAGTGCTGCCTGTCTTCAAGCTTCCTGGGTCACTTTGTTCACTGACTATAATCGGTTCCAAATAATATCGCAGGATCTTAGATTCTTGGGTTCATCTTTGGTAGTCTGTGAATATGAATATGTGGAAGCATTATATCTGCGCTTAGAGTGATGGTTCCGGGAAGAATGGACGATAATATATAGACTGTATTAGAAGAGTGTACGAACCTATGACCGAGATCAAGATGTAGTAGACTTGTTACTTGACTCGGGTTATACTTCTACGACCATAAGCCGCGGTCCCTCATATGCAGCAATTTATTCATACTCATTGTTTCGACCTATCCTCACTGTGATATGAAAGAGGTGTTCCAAAATCAGATCGCGCGCTTTGTGGTGTAACATGCATGTGATATGTCCACTAACCGCCAGGTCATTGGAATGAGATTCATGGACAAGTATTTGGCGCGCATAGAAATGTCCGAGTACCATGTGCTTGGACAACCTGCCTCTTTGGCAATCTGTCATCTAGAATACGAAATTGGTGGGGTATTGGCTCTTCCTTCGCAATTAACTCGCCTGATAGGAGAGGAATCTTATGTCAAATCTGCTCACGCGTAAGATGATGCACTATCTCGCGAGTCTGACGCATTAATGGAGATTGCGCTATGAGCTACATCCGACTGGTGTCACTAGTGTAGATGATATCTCGTGCCTGTTCTCCTCTACGTATGTGTGACTTCATGAACAGTGAGGCAGTATATATCCTCGTATGTCCAACTAATGAACACATTCAGATTGCGACCTTAAGGCTTTATACAGATGATGCTGATGAGCGAAGCTCCTTCTGGTAATCACTGGGAATAGAAAGTGGGATTGCTTCTTCCTGCTTAAGCATGTCAGTCTAGTGAGATAGTTCGTTCTCCGCTCAGAGGACTTGCTCGCAATCCTTGGGGCCACTTTTACACTGATTAATGGTTACAAATCATTTCTTCTTAGATCTTTGTTTCCTCTTCGTTGATTATGAAGTCATGAAGCATGTTGACTAACGATTTCTGCTGAGCAATCAGCTCGAAGAAGACTATTTTATCCGATCAAACGGCTAATCTTTGAATCAACTGGAAATAAAAGAAGTGGGATAGGCGTTCTTCCTTCATAAACTCCTCTAGACTTGAGATTTAAATTCAACTTTCCTGGTGCACTTTTCTAACTGACTAATGGTTCCAGATAATGCCTATCTTGTACATACTTCGGTCCAGTAACCGCGGTCCTCTCGGTTGATGAGATTAAAATATCATGAGAAGTTACTATTACCATATGTTGCCGAAAAAGGCTAAATCCTTTGATCACTGAATGAGATAGTGGGAATAGATGGTTAGTTCTCTTGCTACATAACTCCCTCTGAGAATTTGAATTCAACTTCGCTGGGTCAAGGTATCGCACTGATTAAAGCTGATTCCCATCATGATTCTTACATCTTGGCATTGCCTCCCTGGTTATGTTCGATTATGAATCATTGCATGTATTATTGCCATCTTTGTCCGAACAATGTGCTAATCTTGATTACTGGGACTTGAGGATAGAAAAAATGGTAGGATATTTCTTTGTGCTCTCTTATACTTTATGAGATTTATTAAACTCTCCTGGTCTCACTTCGGACTGATTACAAGACTGTGATATAGGTTCTCTAACTAATTATTGATTCTTAAGAGATGCTTGTGTTCAGGTCCGCTGGTTTCGATTAGGTAAGATGCATGTAAGATATATTACAAGCACGATATGTCCTCGAGAAAAGGCCTGTATCATCTGAGAAGTCAATCTAGTAGGATAGTGGTCTGAAAGCCGGGTTATGTCGGAGCATCTTCCTTCCTTAGAGACTCCTGTGGAGATGTATATCAACGTTTCTTCGGGGATCAATAGATCTGCAGCTGATTAGAGATAGGGTTCAAATCATTGGATTCTGGGTTAGAGTCATTTCGGGGTCTGCATTGCGCGTGGTGTTTGTATGAGTGTTACGTGACATCATGAAGATTGTATTGGCCGATATGATAGTGTGAATGGTCTTATTCAGTGATCGTACTCGTTAATCTTGACATCACTCTGGCAGTAAGCACAAAGTGGGCAGTATCTTTAGCTTTATGTCCACTAATTACCGATCTATGGAAATTTAATTACCAGACGTTCCCGTGGGTCTCTCACTTTCCAACTGGTATTAAGCAAGGTTCCGCTAAATCATGGCTTTCTTACATCTTGTGTTATCATCCTTCGGTTGTGCAAGTAATTGAATAAAGGAAGATATTGACCATAATAACATCTCTGCGAAGAAGGCAGAATATTGAACTCATAGTGGTGAATGTATATGACCGGTGATGAGGGACGGGGCAACTGTCTCGCTTCACGCCGTCCTAGTGTAGATTACGTGCCGGGAGAAATAGTTGAGACTTCTTGGTCACTAATCCACCGATTATGGTTCCAAATCATGTGAACGGTTCTTGACATCTTCGGTTACCTCCACGTTTGATTCAGAATCAGCGAAGATTTTGCCAAAATATGTCTGAAACATGCCTAATCTTGAATCATTAGAAATAGAAAGTGGGTAATTGCATCTTCCTCATAACGTCCTTGTGGAGTGATTGTAATTCGCAACGATAAGGGCGAACTGATTTAACTGGGGATTTCGAAATCAGATTCTTGACTTGTAAGAGATACATCTTGTTTCCTCTCTCGCTGGTAATTGATGTTAGAATCCAGAATGAGACGAATCTGTCTCTGTAGTATCGAATGTTGCTCAAGGAACATGCTCTAGAATCAACTTGGAATCCTGGCCACTCACCGAGTTGGCAATTGCGCTACTCTCCAGCTCTGATATTAGTAAGCGATGGAAGTTATAGAATTAAATATACCTAAGGTGGTCTCAGGAGTGTTACCTCTGATCTCTTAGATTGAACTTGGTGGTGTCGCTCCACCGCCTGTTGCTGATGTTAGGAATTTCAGATCGAGAGGTACTGTGCCATTTAACTGTCCGATCAGAGAGCTTATATAGTGTATTTGGAATGTCACGTTGGAGGATTTGATGATGTCTTGGTATCTATAGTAGGGATTAATCAATTCTGTTAGCATGCTTCTCTCACCCATAGCCTCCTATGAGATTTTTCAACTCCTGGTCACTTTCCACTGATTATGGTTCGCCATAAATGCTGAGTGTCTTAGGGTGTTTTGGACAGATGTCTTCGGTGTGTCATCCGGGTATGTGTGTTAGTGCAGTCGATACTGAATACAGATAATTAACGCATATAACCGTGGTTACCAGTAGAAGACGTAGGCTGGAGGTTGGTCAGATCTTGCAAGGATCTAGATCTGGAGAATATAGGTAGACGTGGTGGATATGCTGTTCCATCCTGCCTGTCATTCGTAACTGCTTTCAGATGGTGAAGAACTGTGTTATCTATAACTTGCCTGGCAGCTTTCCACTGGTTAGGTGGGTTTCGCAAAGATATCATGTATTCTGCTTAAGATCGTGTGTTCATCCTGGCTTATGATTCAGACATCTATGATAGTGATCAATTACCGATCATAGAAGAGACTCAGGCTGTCCGAGTAAATTATCCAGCTATATAGATTAAGGCCGATTTAGAAGCTTCTATCAGTAGCTATTTATAGTGCAAGTAGAGTAGGTTGGGGATATGATGGTTGCCTCTGCCTCCATGGGTAAGCCGTATACAGGCCACTATTTTGTGAGATTTTATTTCAGGGCTTTCTTGGTGTGGCAGCATCATGTCTGTTCTTCCAGGATGAGAGAATGGAACCTATCGTCGTTTGCTGAGACAGTGATTTGAGACGTTGGTAGCAGTGTTCGCTAAGAACAATCCTAAGTTGCTAGATTCTTATCTAGCTATTCATAGGTGGCTCCGCCTCCAGGTTTGTATATTAGATCGTCGGAAGGAGATTATCGCGCCGCAGTGCAACGGTGTCCGGAGTGGATCGGAGCAGGCTTATCTTGAATTCACTAGAATAGGAAAGTGGGATAGACTCACTCTAGCGCCATCAATGGCCTCACTCACCGCTGTAATTAAGAGACGCAGTCTTCCCTGATCATGAGCGTGGGCATTAGGTGGCGGGGTGGCTAAGGAGATTTGTGCACTGGAGACGGTATCATAACAAGGTCATGAGTGGGATGGCTGTTGGGGGTGTGGTCCGCTCGGGCTGGGCCGCGATTGGGCCGTGTGGCGATCACTTTCTTAGCTTGTGGTCTCATGCTACACCGGGCGGAAGAAGTTCTTTGACTGCCCGTCTTCTTACTTTCGAGTTCGGCCGGACAAAACTCTGTTGTGTCGTGTCGGGGTAGGACGGTTAGATATCGTATTAGTAAGTTATATCGTATACACGTCTATTCGCTAATCGTGAGCATGCTCTGCACCGAGCGGTATGTAATGCGGTGGGACGTTTCAATGGTGAGTTTGCCGCTGCCAAGGGGTTCGTCGTGAGGAGGGCTGGGACGATACAGTTCATGTTAGACCTGAAGTGTGTGAAGTCATTGGCGACCTTGTTCAGTATGACGTTCTCTTCAGAGCTGCTTACGTGGCCAATGAGAAGGGCTAAGTTGGATTGAGTTGCCTGACATACGCGTGAGTAAACGAGTCGTGGGACAGCAGCCAGGCAGGGCTGTACCTGCCAATATTAGCTTACAACTCGATGGGTACCATAGCGTCGCGTTTAGGCAGACTGGTACAGAAGTTGATTCGTCTCGATAGAGGTTAGAGTTGGGTCACTTACCCTCGTCTACGAAGATTACTGAGTACTCACAAGGTGCTTTGGCATCCGCGGGAGTGTCAGTGCCTGGAGAGAGACGGATTCCTAGGGACGAGCCATTGGCTGTACACTGAAACGTCACCACGGCAGGTTCGATGGATTCGGTGAGTATTCGAGCTAATTGCTCTTTGGTGGGGTATGATGGATGCACACATAGTGGCTCTACTGTATAATAAGATAACAAACGACATGAATCATAGACGGATAGCATGTTATTCGTATTGTGTGGTTCAGCGCGGAGCGTCGCTATTGCTACGCAGATTATTTCGCCGGGTCATACATCGAAGATTTGTATGCGGGAGGGGCGATTTCTAAGGTATTTAGTTCTTTAAATCCCATGAGCGGTCGTTAACAGCTTAATGAAAAGTTCACGGTATTGTCACTGCACGTGGATTCTCTACCAGCCAACACTATATTGCACCCAGCGAGGCTTCGGATTCATATGAGTGTGTGCATCTAAGCTTAACAGGGTACGTTGGTCAAAGACGAGTGAGAATCTCAGTGTAGGGTATGAGTCTGGCTGATGAGAGCTGGGAATCACTATGCTATTCAAGCAGCGCATCCCGAGCTGTGTGTAGGAGCCAGCGAGTGTGTGCACTATGCCGTGATTACTCTCGCGTAGTGGCGATGTAGTCTGCCAGTAACGCTGCGTAGTGTTGATAGTCGTCTTTCTTAGGCTTTTGGAACCCTCAGCTTATGTGAACCCGATAGGCGTCGTCGGCGGCGGCTGGGGTGGAGTGCAGCAGTACCGTTCAATAGCCGCTCGGCGCTGTGCCCGTTGAGAGCTGTTTTTCGTGAGGAGAATGGCGATTGTTCCTGCGGGTGTAACGTTTAAGCGATTAGCCGATTCGAGGATAAAACGCGTCTCGGACTGTCGTTAGATGCATCGGAGATGCTTGGTAGTGTGGTATTGGATGGATCGTATTCTTGATGCGCATAGTAAATAGTTGTGGACTGATGTGATACGATCGCGGACAGGCGTGCGGCGTGCATGGTCCGTCTGTAGTAAGCTACCGATGTCTGTGGCGAGTGTAGGGCACGGGACTGTCGGATAGGCCTGAACCTCTCAGGTTAGGGATCACGCGCGTGCTTGCCGATACGTGACTTGAATGTCGTGAATTCGGCACCTATAGTATGATATCCAAGAATATAGGTGATTTGCACTTGGATTCAAGTGTTGGTGGCTGAGGCGACAGGTCTAGTTCGACTCTGGATGGACTTGGCTAGAGATGTGACAAGGATCTATGTGTCCGGATGTGATCTGAGTGAGTTCCGGGAAGGTGTCCACAGCTGCGGTGTATGCAGCTGGTTCGTAGGTATCCGTTGATGTGTGACTTCAGTCAGTCATGTTATATCGCGGCGGTGAGTCGGGTTGAACTGGCGTTATTGTACGAGTCTGAGCAGGTGAGGCGTTTATGTCTCAAGTGGTAGACAGGCTCGACGGTCCTTAGTGTGGTGTTTTGCGGTTGTTGAGATCGTGCAAAAGGATCTGGGATTGGGATCGGTATTCTCTAGGATATATGGCCGTGACGCTCACTATAGGGGCTGAAGGGTTATATGGCCGATGGTGCGGTGTGATGTTGACTGGTGTGCATTGAGATGCCTAGTCATGAGGTGTCCGTGTGAGATTGTGAATGCGCTAGTGTCTGTCGAAATATCAACTCGCTGGGTGCCATTTCTGAAGCGTAGACAACACACACTACGGTGGGTCTGGCGAGTTCGTTCCGCTTCATGAGCTTCGCTATGCCAGTTTTGCTGAGTACTATGTAACTTCTCATGACTTTCTCGCTAGGTCACTATGCGCGAGCTTGATTTAATGATTGTCCAAATCAATGCTCTTTCTTATCTATCTTTGCTTTCTCCTGGTGTTTTGATTAGAATACATCTGAGAAGGAGATGATTGTTATAAGTGTCTCGAGATCTCGTGGACTAGATCTCTTTGGAAATCCACATGGGAATAGAAAGGGGGTAGAGTATAGGCTTCGTTTATCCTCATTAAGGCTCCTAGTGAGAGAGTTGTGATATTCCCTTCCTGGCCTTTTACAGCTGATTGTATTTTAGGACGCTTTCCAAACTAGCATATCTTCCTTGTAGATCTTTTGACATTCTGACTTCCCGTTGAGTATGATTGTGATTAGTAACATCATGAAAGGATATACTTTGCCAAGAGATTTATTTGGGCGACTTGTCATCCGGCGCGATACATGTGGTCGCCTTAGAGAGTGTACTCTCTGTGTAGATGTGCATAAGACACTGGAGATAGAAGAGTGGGATAAAGTCGATTTCCTTCCTACTGCATACCTGTGTGCTGCTCGCGCGGCTATGTGCTGACGGGAAGATCGTTTAATAATACGAGAGCGTCTGTCTTGCTGTGTTTCACATTTGCGCACTGATGTAATCAGGCTTGCCAAATCATGCCTTCTTACATATTTTGGTCGTGCAATAGTCGTTTGTTGAGATATACAGGGGATTAAAGGCTAGCTTAGGAGGTGTCTTCCGCGTAGCAGGACGTTACGTCTGTTATGTAGTTATCGATTATTGTGCACTTAGTATTCTATGTTTTACTGCCTCGGGGCGGCGCTGAGTGGAACTGGTGCGGGCTGATTTTGAATGTGGTCTACGGTTTGATTAGATATCCATGAAGATATTACCATATGTCCAAAAGGCTAATCTTGAATCACTGGAATAGATAGTGGAATAGGTTCTTCTTCATAACTCCTCTGAGATTTATTCAACTTCCTGGTCACTATCCACTGATTAATGATTCCAAATCATGCTTCTTACATCTTGGTTCCTCCTGGTTTGATTAGAATCATGAAGATATTGCCATATGTCCGAACAGGCTAATCTTGAATCACTGGAATAGAAAGTGGGATTGCTTCTTCCTCTTAACTCCTATGAGATTTATTCAACTTCCTGGTCACTTTCCACTGATTAATGGTTCCAAATCATGCTTCTTAGATCTTGGTTCCTCCTGGTTTGATTAGAATCATGAAGATATTGCCATATGTCCGAAAGGCTAATCTTGAATCACTGGAATAGAAAGTGGGATAGTTTCTTCCTCATAACTCCTATGAGATTTATTCAACTTCCTGGTCACTTTCCACTGATTAATGGTTCCAAATCATGCTTCTTACATCTTGGTTCCTCCTGGTTTGATTAGAATCATGAAGATATTGCCATATGTCCGAACAGGCTAATCTTGAATCACTGGAATAGAAAGTGGGATAGCTTCTTCCTCTTAACTCCTATGAGATTTATTCAACTTCCTGGTCACTTTCCACTGATTAATGGTTCCAAATCATGCTTCTTACATCTTGGTTCCTCCTGGTTTGATTAGAATCATGAAGATATTACCATATGTCCGAAAAGGCTAATCTTGAATCACTGGAATAGATAGTGGGATAGGTTCTTCCTCATAACTCCTATGAGATTTATTCAACTTCCTGGTCACTATCCACTGATTAATGGTTCCAAATCATGCTTCTTACATCTTGGTTCCTCCTGGTTTGATTAGAATCATGAAGATATTGCCATATGTCCGAAAAGGCTAATCTTGAATCACTAGAATAGAAAGTGGGATAGCTTCTTCCTCATAACTCCTATGAGATTTATTCAACTTCCTGGTCACTTTCCACTGATTAATGGTTCCAAATCATGCTTCTTACATCTTGGTTCCTCCTGGTTTGATTAGAATCATGAAGATATTACCATATGTCCGAAAAGGCTAATCTTGAATCACTGGAATAGAAGTGGGATAGCTTCTTCCTCATAACTCCTATGAGATTTATTCAACTTCCTGGTCACTTTCCACTGATTAATGGTTCCAAATCATGCTTCTTACATCTTGGTTCCTCCTGGTTTGATTAGAATCATGAAGATATTGCCATATGTCCGAACAGGCTAATCTTGAATCACTGGAATAGAAAGTGGGATAGCTTCTTCCTCATAACTCCTATGAGATTTATTCAACTTCCTGGTCACTTTCCACTGATTAATGGTTCCAAATCATGCTTCTTACATCTTGGTTCCTCCTGGTTTGATTAGAATCATGAAGATATTACCATATGTCCGAAAAGGCTAATCTTGAATCACTGGAATAGAAAGTGGGATAGCTTCTTCCTCATAACTCCTATGAGATTTATTCAACTTCCTGGTCACTTTCCACTGATTAATGGTTCCAAATCATGCTTCTTAGTTCTTGTTTCCTCCTGGTTTGATTAGAATCATGAAGATATTGCCATATGTCCGATCATGCTAATCTTGAATCACTGGAATATAAAGTGGGATAGTTTTTCCTCATAACTCCTATGAGATTTATTCAACTTCCTGGTCACTTTACACTGATTAATGGTTCCAAATCATGCTTCTTAGATCTTGGTTCCTCCTGGTTTGATTAGAATCATGAAGATATTGCCATATGTCAGAACCTGCTAATCTTGAATCACTGGAATAGAAAGTGGGATAGCTTCTTCCTCTTAACTCCTATGAGATTTATTCAACTTCCTGGTCACTTTCCACTGATTAATGGTTCCAAATCATGCTTCTTAGATCTTGGTTCATCCTGGTTTGATTAGAATCATGAAGATATTGCCATATGTCCGAACAGGCTAATCTTGAATCACTGGAATAGAAAGTGGGATAGCTTCTTCCTCATAACTCCTATGAGATTTATTCAACTTCCTGGTCACTTTCCACTGATTAATGGTTCCAAATCATGCTTCTTACATCTTGGTTCCTCCTGGTTTGATTAGAATCATGAAGATATTGCCATATGTCCGAACAGGCTAATCTTGAATCACTGGAATAGAAAGTGGGATAGCTTCTTCCTCATAACTCCTATGAGATTTATTCAACTTCCTGGTCACTTTCCACTGATTAATGGTTCCAAATCATGCTTCTTACATCTTGGTTCCTCCTGGTTTGATTAGAATCATGAAGATATTACCATATGTCCGAAAAGGCTAATCTTGAATCACTGGAATAGAAAGTGGGATAGCTTCTTCCTCATAACTCCTATGAGATTTATTCAACTTCCTGGTCACTTTCCACTGATTAATGGTTCCAAATCATGCTTCTTACATCTTGGTTCCTCCTGGTTTGATTAGAATCATGAAGATATTGCCATATGTCCGAACAGGCTAATCTTGAATCACTGGAATAGAAAGTGGGATAGCTTCTTCCTCATAACTCCTATGAGATTTATTCAACTTCCTGGTCACTTTCCACTGATTAATGTTCCAAATCATGCTTCTTACATCTTGGTTCCTCCTGGTTTGATTAGAATCATGAAGATATTGCCATATGTCCGAACAGGCTAATCTTGAATCACTGGAATAGAAAGTGGGATAGCTTCTTCCTCATAACTCCTATGAGATTTATTCAACTTCCTGGTCACTTTCCACTGATTAATGGTTCCAAATCATGCTTCTTACATCTTGGTTCCTCCTGGTTTGATTAGAATCATGAAGATATTGCCATATGTCCGAACAGGCTAATCTTGAATCACTGGAATAGAAAGTGGGATAGCTTCTTCCTCATAACTCCTATGAGATTTATTCAACTTCCTGGTCACTTTCCACTGATTAATGGTTCCAAATCATGCTTCTTAGATCTTGGTTCCTCCTGGTTTGATTAGAATCATGAAGATATTACCATATGTCCGAAAGGCTAATCTTGAATCACTGGAATAGATAGTGGGATAGCTTCTTCCTCATAACTCCTATGAGATTTATTCAACTTCCTGGTCACTATCCACTGATTAATGGTTCCAAATCATGCTTCTTACATCTTGGTTCCTCCTGGTTTGATTAGAATCATGAAGATATTGCCATATGTCCGAACAGGCTAATCTTGAATCACTAGAATAGAAAGTGGGATAGCTTCTTCCTCATAACTCCTATGAGATTTATTCAACTTCCTGGTCACTTTCCACTGATTAATGGTTCCAAATCATGCTTCTTACATCTTGGTTCCTCCTGGTTTGATTAGAATCATGAAGATATTACCATATGTCCGAAAAGGCTAATCTTGAATCACTGGAATAGAAAGTGGGATAGCTTCTTCCTCATAACTCCTATGAGATTTATTCAACTTCCTGGTCACTTTCCACTGATTAATGGTTCCAAATCATGCTTCTTACATCTTGGTTCCTCCTGGTTTGATTAGAATCATGAAGATATTGCCATATGTCCGAAAGGCTAATCTTGAATCACTGGAATAGATAGTGGGATAGTTCTTCCTCATAACTCCTATGAGATTTATTCAACTTCCTGGTCACTATCCACTGATTAATGGTTCCAAATCATGCTTCTTACATCTTGGTTCCTCCTGGTTTGATTAGAATCATGAAGATATTGCCATATGTCCGAACAGGCTAATCTTGAATCACTAGAATAGAAAGTGGGATAGCTTCTTCCTCTTAACTCCTATGAGATTTATTCAACTTCCTGGTCACTTTCCACTGATTAATGGTTCCAAATCATGCTTCTTACATCTTGGTTCCTCCTGGTTTGATTAGAATCATGAAGATATTACCATATGTCCGAAAAGGCTAATCTTGAATCACTAGAATAGATAGTGGGATAGGTTCTTCCTCATACCTCCTATGAGATTTATTCAACTTCCTGGTCACTATCCACTGATTAATGGTTCCAAATCATGCTTCTTACATCTTGGTTCCTCCTGGTTTGATTAGAATCATGAAGATATTACCATATGTCCGAAAGGCTAATCTTGAATCACTAGAATAGAAAGTGGGATAGCTTCTTCCTCATAACTCCTATGAGATTTATTCAACTTCCTGGTCACTTTCCACTGATTAATGGTTCCAAATCATGCTTCTTACATCTTGGTTCCTCCTGGTTTGATTAGAATCATGAAGATATTGCCATATGTCCGAACAGGCTAATCTTGAATCACTGGAATAGAAAGTGGGATAGCTTCTTCCTCATAACTCCTATGAGATTTATTCAACTTCCTGGTCACTTTCCACTGATTAATGGTTCCAAATCATGCTTCTTACATCTTGGTTCCTCCTGGTTTGATTAGAATCATGAAGATATTGCCATATGTCCGAACAGGCTAATCTTGAATCACTGGAATAGAAAGTGGGATAGCTTCTTCCTCATAACTCCTATGAGATTTATTCAACTTCCTGGTCACTTTCCACTGATTAATGGTTCCAAATCATGCTTCTTACATCTTGGTTCCTCCTGGTTTGATTAGAATCATGAAGATATTACCATATGTCCGAAAAGGCTAATCTTGAATCACTGGAATAGATAGTGGGATAGGTTCTTCTTCATAACTCCTCTGAGATTTATTCAACTTCCTGGTCACTATCCACTGATTAATGATTCCAAATCATGCTTCTTACATCTTGGTTCCTCCTGGTTTGATTAGAATCATGAAGATATTGCCATATGTCCGAACAGCTAATCTTGAATCACTGGAATAGAAAGTGGGATAGCTTCTTCCTCTTAACTCCTATGAGATTTATTCAACTTCCTGGTCACTTTCCACTGATTAATGGTTCCAAATCATGCTTCTTACATCTTGGTTCCTCCTGGTTTGATTAGAATCATGAAGATATTACCATATGTCCGAAAAGGCTAATCTTGAATCACTGGAATAGATAGTGGGATAGGTTCTTCCTCATAACTCCTATGAGATTTATTCAACTTCCTAGTCACTATCCACTGATTAATGATTCCAAATCATGCTTCTTACATCTTGGTTCCTCCTGGTTTGATTAGAATCATGAAGATATTGCCATATGTCCGAACAGGCTAATCTTGAATCACTGGAATAGAAAGTGGGATAGCTTCTTCCTCTTAACTCCTATGAGATTTATTCAACTTCCTGGTCACTTTCCACTGATTAATGGTTCCAAATCATGCTTCTTACATCTTGGTTCCTCCTGGTTTGATTAGAATCATGAAGATATTACCATATGTCCGAAAAGGCTAATCTTGAATCACTGGAATAGATAGTGGGATAGGTTCTTCCTCATAACTCCTATGAGATTTATTCAACTTCCTGGTCACTATCCACTGATTAATGATTCCAAATCATGCTTCTTACATCTTGGTTCCTCCTGGTTTGATTAGAATCATGAAGATATTGCCATATGTCCGAACAGGCTAATCTTGAATCACTGGAATAGAAAGTGGGATAGCTTCTTCCTCATAACTCCTATGAGATTTATTCAACTTCCTGGTCACTTTCCACTGATTAATGGTTCCAAATCATGCTTCTTACATATTGGTTCCTCCGGTTTGATTAGAATCATGAAGATATTACCATATGTCCGAAAAGGCTAATCTTGAATCACTGGAATAGAAAGTGGGATAGCTTCTTCCTCATAACTCCTATGAGATTTATTCAACTTCCTGGTCACTTTCCACTGATTAATGGTTCCAAATCATGCTTCTTACATCTTGGTTCCTCCTGGTTTGATTAGAATCATGAAGATATTGCCATATGTCCGAACAGGCTAATCTTGAATCACTGGAATAGAAAGTGGGATAGCTTCTTCCTCATAACTCCTATGAGATTTATTCAACTTCCTGGTCACTTTCCACTGATTAATGGTTCCAAATCATGCTTCTTACATCTTGGTTCCTCCTGGTTTGATTAGAATCATGAAGATATTGCCATATGTCCGAACAGGCTAATCTTGAATCACTGGAATAGAAAGTGGGATAGCTTCTTCCTCATAACTCCTATGAGATTTATTCAACTTCCTGGTCACTTTCCACTGATTAATGGTTCCAAATCATGCTTCTTACATCTTGGTTCCTCCTGGTTTGATTAGAATCATGAAGATATTGCCATATGTCCGAAAAGGCTAATCTTGAATCACTAGAATAGAAAGTGGGATAGCTTCTTCCTCATAACTCCTATGAGATTTATTCAACTTCCTGGTCACTTTCCACTGATTAATGGTTCCAAATCATGCTTCTTACATCTTGGTTCCTCCTGGTTTGATTAGAATCATGAAGATATTGCCATATGTCCGAAAGGCTAATCTTGAATCACTGGAATAGAAAGTGGGATAGCTTCTTCCTCATAACTCCTATGAGATTTATTCAACTTCCTGGTCACTTTCCACTGATTAATGGTTCCAAATCATGCTTCTTACATCTTGGTTCCTCCTGGTTTGATTAGAATCATGAAGATATTGCCATATGTCCGAACAGGCTAATCTTGAATCACTGGAATAGAAAGTGGGATAGCTTCTTCCTCATAACTCCTATGAGATTTATTCAACTTCCTGGTCACTTTCCACTGATTAATGGTTCCAAATCATGCTTCTTACATCTTGGTTCCTCCTGGTTTGATTAGAATCATGAAGATATTACCATATGTCCGAAAAGGCTAATCTTGAATCACTGGAATAGATAGTGGGATAGGTTCTTCCTCATAACTCCTATGAGATTTATTCAACTTCCTGGTCACTATCCACTGATTAATGATTCCAAATCATGCTTCTTACATCTTGGTTCCTCCTGGTTTGATTAGAATCATGAAGATATTGCCATATGTCCGAACAGGCTAATCTTGAATCACTGGAATAGAAAGTGGGATAGCTTCTTCCTCTTAACTCCTATGAGATTTATTCAACTTCCTGGTCACTTTCCACTGATTAATGGTTCCAAATCATGCTTCTTACATCTTGGTTCCTCCTGGTTTGATTAGAATCATGAAGATATTGCCATATGTCCGAACAGGCTAATCTTGAATCACTGGAATAGAAAGTGGGATAGCTTCTTCCTCATAACTCCTATGAGATTTATTCAACTTCCTGGTCACTTTCCACTGATTAATGGTTCCAAATCATGCTTCTTAGATCTTGGTTCCTCCTGGTTTGATTAGAATCATGAAGATATTGCCATATGTCCGAAAAGGCTAATCTTGAATCACTGGAATAGAAAGTGGGATAGCTTCTTCCTCATAACTCCTATGAGATTTATTCAACTTCCTGGTCACTTTCCACTGATTAATGGTTCCAAATCATGCTTCTTACATCTTGGTTCCTCCTGGTTTGATTAGAATCATGAAGATATTGCCATATGTCCGAACAGGCTAATCTTGAATCACTGGAATAGAAAGTGGGATAGCTTCTTCCTCATAACTCCTATGAGATTTATTCAACTTCCTGGTCACTTTCCACTGATTAATGGTTCCAAATCATGCTTCTTACATCTTGGTTCCTCCTGGTTTGATTAGAATCATGAAGATATTGCCATATGTCCGAACAGGCTAATCTTGAATCACTGGAATAGAAAGTGGGATAGCTTCTTCCTCATAACTCCTATGAGATTTATTCAACTTCCTGGTCACTTTCCACTGATTAATGGTTCCAAATCATGCTTCTTACATCTTGGTTCCTCCTGGTTTGATTAGAATCATGAAGATATTACCATATGTCCGAAAGGCTAATCTTGAATCACTGGAATAGAAAGTGGGATAGCTTCTTCCTCATAACTCCTATGAGATTTATTCAACTTCCTGGTCACTTTCCACTGATTAATGGTTCCAAATCATGCTTCTTACATCTTGGTTCCTCCTGGTTTGATTAGAATCATGAAGATATTACCATATGTCCGAAAAGGCTAATCTTGAATCACTGGAATAGATAGTGGGATAGCTTCTTCCTCATAACTCCTATGAGATTTATTCAACTTCCTGGTCACTATCCACTGATTAATGGTTCCAAATCATGCTTCTTACATCTTGGTTCCTCCTGGTTTGATTAGAATCATGAAGATATTGCCATATGTCCGAACAGGCTAATCTTGAATCACTAGAATAGAAAGTGGGATAGCTTCTTCCTCATAACTCCTATGAGATTTATTCAACTTCCTGGTCACTTTCCACTGATTAATGGTTCCAAATCATGCTTCTTACATCTTGGTTCCTCCTGGTTTGATTAGAATCATGAAGATATTACCATATGTCCGAAAAGGCTAATCTTGAATCACTGGAATAGAAAGTGGGATAGCTTCTTCCTCATAACTCCTATGAGATTTATTCAACTTCCTGGTCACTTTCCACTGATTAATGGTTCCAAATCATGCTTCTTAGATCTTGGTTCCTCCTGGTTTGATTAGAATCATGAAGATATTGCCATATGTCCGAACAGGCTAATCTTGAATCACTAGAATAGAAAGTGGGATAGCTTCTTCCTCATAACTCCTATGAGATTTATTCAACTTCCTGGTCACTTTCCACTGATTAATGGTTCCAAATCATGCTTCTTACATCTTGGTTCCTCCTGGTTTGATTAGAATCATGAAGATATTACCATATGTCCGAAAAGGCTAATCTTGAATCACTGGAATAGAAAGTGGGATAGCTTCTTCCTCATAACTCCTATGAGATTTATTCAACTTCCTGGTCACTTTCCACTGATTAATGTTCCAAATCATGCTTCTTAGATCTTGGTTCCTCCTGGTTTGATTAGAATCATGAAGATATTGCCATATGTCCGAACATGCTAATCTTGAATCACTGGAATAGAAAGTGGGATAGCTTCTTCCTCATAACTCCTATGAGATTTATTCAACTTCCTGGTCACTTTCCACTGATTAATGGTTCCAAATCATGCTTCTTACATCTTGGTTCCTCCTGGTTTGATTAGAATCATGAAGATATTGCCATATGTCCGAAAAGGCTAATCTTGAATCACTGGAATAGAAAGTGGGATAGCTTCTTCCTCATAACTCCTATGAGATTTATTCAACTTCCTGGTCACTTTCCACTGATTAATGGTTCCAAATCATGCTTCTTACATCTTGGTTCCTCCTGGTTTGATTAGAATCATGAAGATATTACCATATGTCCGAAAGGCTAATCTTGAATCACTAGAATAGATAGTGGGATAGGTTCTTCCTCATAACTCCTATGAGATTTATTCAACTTCCTGGTCACTATCCACTGATTAATGATTCCAAATCATGCTTCTTACATCTTGGTTCCTCCTGGTTTGATTAGAATCATGAAGATATTGCCATATGTCCGAACAGGCTAATCTTGAATCACTGGAATAGAAAGTGGGATAGCTTCTTCCTCATAACTCCTATGAGATTTATTCAACTTCCTGGTCACTTTCCACTGATTAATGGTTCCAAATCATGCTTCTTACATCTTGGTTCCTCCTGGTTTGATTAGAATCATGAAGATATTGCCATATGTCCGATCATGCTAATCTTGAATCACTGGAATAGAAAGTGGGATAGCTTCTTCCTCATAACTCCTATGAGATTTATTCAACTTCCTGGTCACTTTCCACTGATTAATGGTTCCAAATCATGCTTCTTAGATCTTGGTTCCTCCTGGTTTGATTAGAATCATGAAGATATTACCATATGTCCGAAAGGCTAATCTTGAATCACTGGAATAGAAAGTGGGATAGTTCTTCCTCATAACTCCTATGAGATTTATTCAACTTCCTGGTCACTATCCACTGATTAATGGTTCCAAATCATGCTTCTTACATCTTGGTTCCTCCTGGTTTGATTAGAATCATGAAGATATTGCCATATGTCCGAACAGGCTAATCTTGAATCACTGGAATAGAAAGTGGGATAGCTTCTTCCTCATAACTCCTATGAGATTTATTCAACTTCCTGGTCACTATCCACTGATTAATGATTCCAAATCATGCTTCTTACATCTTGGTTCCTCCTGGTTTGATTAGAATCATGAAGATATTGCCATATGTCCGAACAGGCTAATCTTGAATCACTGGAATAGAAAGTGGGATAGCTTCTTCCTCATAACTCCTATGAGATTTATTCAACTTCCTGGTCACTTTCCACTGATTAATGGTTCCAAATCATGCTTCTTACATCTTGGTTCCTCCTGGTTTGATTAGAATCATGAAGATATTACCATATGTCCGAAAAGGCTAATCTTGAATCACTGGAATAGAAAGTGGGATAGCTTCTTCCTCATAACTCCTATGAGATTTATTCAACTTCCTGGTCACTTTCCACTGATTAATCGTTCCAAATCATGCTTCTTACATCTTGGTTCCTCCTGGTTTGATTAGAATCATGAAGATATTGCCATATGTCCGAAAGGCTAATCTTGAATCACTAGAATAGAAAGTGGGATAGCTTCTTCCTCATAACTCCTATGAGATTTATTCAACTTCCTGGTCACTATCCACTGATTAATGATTCCAAATCATGCTTCTTACATCTTGGTTCCTCCTGGTTTGATTAGAATCATGAAGATATTGCCATATGTCCGAACAGGCTAATCTTGAATCACTGGAATAGAAAGTGGGATAGCTTCTTCCTCATAACTCCTATGAGATTTATTCAACTTCCTGGTCACTTTCCACTGATTAATGGTTCCAAATCATGCTTCTTACATCTTGGTTCCTCCTGGTTTGATTAGAATCATGAAGATATTGCCATATGTCCGAAAGGCTAATCTTGAATCACTGGAATAGAAAGTGGGATAGCTTCTTCCTCATAACTCCTATGAGATTTATTCAACTTCCTGGTCACTTTCCACTGATTAATGGTTCCAAATCATGCTTCTTACATCTTGGTTCCTCCTGGTTTGATTAGAATCATGAAGATATTGCCATATGTCCGAACAGGCTAATCTTGAATCACTGGAATAGAAAGTGGGATAGCTTCTTCCTCTTAACTCCTATGAGATTTATTCAACTTCCTGGTCACTTTCCACTGATTAATGGTTCCAAATCATGCTTCTTACATCTTGGTTCCTCCTGGTTTGATTAGAATCATGAAGATATTACCATATGTCCGAAAGGCTAATCTTGAATCACTGGAATAGAAAGTGGGATAGGTTCTTCCTCATAACTCCTATGAGATTTATTCAACTTCCTGGTCACTATCCACTGATTAATGATTCCAAATCATGCTTCTTACATCTTGGTTCCTCCTGGTTTGATTAGAATCATGAAGATATTGCCATATGTCCGAACAGGCTAATCTTGAATCACTGGAATAGAAAGTGGGATAGCTTCTTCCTCATAACTCCTATGAGATTTATTCAACTTCCTGGTCACTTTCCACTGATTAATGGTTCCAAATCATGCTTCTTACATCTTGGTTCCTCCTGGTTTGATTAGAATCATGAAGATATTACCATATGTCCGAAAAGGCTAATCTTGAATCACTGGAATAGATAGTGGGATAGGTTCTTCCTCATAACTCCTATGAGATTTATTCAACTTCCTGGTCACTATCCACTGATTAATGATTCCAAATCATGCTTCTTACATCTTGGTTCCTCCTGGTTTGATTAGAATCATGAAGATATTGCCATATGTCCGAACAGGCTAATCTTGAATCACTGGAATAGAAAGTGGGATAGCTTCTTCCTCATAACTCCTATGAGATTTATTCAACTTCCTGGTCACTTTCCACTGATTAATGGTTCCAAATCATGCTTCTTACATCTTGGTTCCTCCTGGTTTGATTAGAATCATGAAGATATTACCATATGTCCGAAAAGGCTAATCTTGAATCACTGGAATAGAAAGTGGGATAGCTTCTTCCTCATAACTCCTATGAGATTTATTCAACTTCCTGGTCACTTTCCACTGATTAATGGTTCCAAATCATGCTTCTTACATCTTGGTTCCTCCTGGTTTGATTAGAATCATGAAGATATTGCCATATGTCCGAACAGGCTAATCTTGAATCACTGGAATAGAAAGTGGGATAGCTTCTTCCTCATAACTCCTATGAGATTTATTCAACTTCCTGGTCACTTTCCACTGATTAATGGTTCCAAATCATGCTTCTTACATCTTGGTTCCTCCTGGTTTGATTAGAATCATGAAGATATTGCCATATGTCCGAAAGGCTAATCTTGAATCACTGGAATAGAAAGTGGGATAGCTTCTTCCTCATAACTCCTATGAGATTTATTCAACTTCCTGGTCACTTTCCACTGATTAATGGTTCCAAATCATGCTTCTTACATCTTGGTTCCTCCTGGTTTGATTAGAATCATGAAGATATTGCCATATGTCCGAAAGGCTAATCTTGAATCACTGGAATAGAAAGTGGGATAGCTTCTTCCTCATAACTCCTATGAGATTTATTCAACTTCCTGGTCACTTTCCACTGATTAATGGTTCCAAATCATGCTTCTTACATCTTGGTTCCTCCTGGTTTGATTAGAATCATGAAGATATTGCCATATGTCCGAACAGGCTAATCTTGAATCACTAGAATAGAAAGTGGGATAGCTTCTTCCTCATAACTCCTATGAGATTTATTCAACTTCCTGGTCACTATCCACTGATTAATGGTTCCAAATCATGCTTCTTACATCTTGGTTCCTCCTGGTTTGATTAGAATCATGAAGATATTACCATATGTCCGAACAGGCTAATCTTGAATCACTGGAATAGAAAGTGGGATAGCTTCTTCCTCATAACTCCTATGAGATTTATTCAACTTCCTGGTCACTTTCCACTGATTAATGGTTCCAAATCATGCTTCTTACATCTTGGTTCCTCCTGGTTTGATTAGAATCATGAAGATATTGCCATATGTCCGAACAGGCTAATCTTGAATCACTGGAATAGAAAGTGGGATAGCTTCTTCCTCATAACTCCTATGAGATTTATTCAACTTCCTGGTCACTTTCCACTGATTAATGGTTCCAAATCATGCTTCTTAGATCTTGGTTCCTCCTGGTTTGATTAGAATCATGAAGATATTGCCATATGTCCGAACAGGCTAATCTTGAATCACTGGAATAGAAAGTGGGATAGCTTCTTCCTCATAACTCCTATGAGATTTATTCAACTTCCTGGTCACTTTCCACTGATTAATGGTTCCAAATCATGCTTCTTACATCTTGGTTCCTCCTGGTTTGATTAGAATCATGAAGATATTACCATATGTCCGAAAAGGCTAATCTTGAATCACTGGAATAGAAAGTGGGATAGGTTCTTCTTCATAACTCCTATGAGATTTATTCAACTTCCTGGTCACTATCCACTGATTAATGATTCCAAATCATGCTTCTTACATCTTGGTTCCTCCTGGTTTGATTAGAATCATGAAGATATTGCCATATGTCCGAACAGGCTAATCTTGAATCACTGGAATAGAAAGTGGGATAGCTTCTTCCTCATAACTCCTATGAGATTTATTCAACTTCCTGGTCACTTTCCACTGATTAATGGTTCCAAATCATGCTTCTTACATCTTGGTTCCTCCTGGTTTGATTAGAATCATGAAGATATTGCCATATGTCCGAACAGGCTAATCTTGAATCACTGGAATAGAAAGTGGGATAGCTTCTTCCTCATAACTCCTATGAGATTTATTCAACTTCCTGGTCACTTTCCACTGATTAATGGTTCCAAATCATGCTTCTTACATCTTGGTTCCTCCTGGTTTGATTAGAATCATGAAGATATTGCCATATGTCCGAACAGGCTAATCTTGAATCACTGGAATAGAAAGTGGGATAGCTTCTTCCTCTTAACTCCTATGAGATTTATTCAACTTCCTGGTCACTTTCCACTGATTAATGGTTCCAAATCATGCTTCTTACATCTTGGTTCCTCCTGGTTTGATTAGAATCATGAAGATATTGCCATATGTCCGAACAGGCTAATCTTGAATCACTGGAATAGAAAGTGGGATAGCTTCTTCCTCATAACTCCTATGAGATTTATTCAACTTCCTGGTCACTTTCCACTGATTAATGGTTCCAAATCATGCTTCTTACATCTTGGTTCCTCCTGGTTTGATTAGAATCATGAAGATATTGCCATATGTCCGAACAGGCTAATCTTGAATCACTGGAATAGAAAGTGGGATAGCTTCTTCCTCATAACTCCTATGAGATTTATTCAACTTCCTGGTCACTTTCCACTGATTAATGATTCCAAATCATGCTTCTTACATCTTGGTTCCTCCTGGTTTGATTAGAATCATGAAGATATTGCCATATGTCCGAACAGGCTAATCTTGAATCACTGGAATAGAAAGTGGGATAGCTTCTTCCTCATAACTCCTATGAGATTTATTCAACTTCCTGGTCACTTTCCACTGATTAATGGTTCCAAATCATGCTTCTTACATCTTGGTTCCTCCTGGTTTGATTAGAATCATGAAGATATTGCCATATGTCCGAAAGGCTAATCTTGAATCACTGGAATAGAAAGTGGGATAGCTTCTTCCTCTTAACTCCTATGAGATTTATTCAACTTCCTGGTCACTTTCCACTGATTAATGGTTCCAAATCATGCTTCTTAGATCTTGGTTCCTCCTGGTTTGATTAGAATCATGAAGATATTGCCATATGTCCGAAAAGGCTAATCTTGAATCACTGGAATAGAAAGTGGGATAGCTTCTTCCTCATAACTCCTATGAGATTTATTCAACTTCCTGGTCACTTTCCACTGATTAATGGTTCCAAATCATGCTTCTTACATCTTGGTTCCTCCTGGTTTGATTAGAATCATGAAGATATTACCATATGTCCGAACAGGCTAATCTTGAATCACTGGAATAGAAAGTGGGATAGCTTCTTCCTCATAACTCCTATGAGATTTATTCAACTTCCTGGTCACTTTCCACTGATTAATGGTTCCAAATCATGCTTCTTACATCTTGGTTCCTCCTGGTTTGATTAGAATCATGAAGATATTGCCATATGTCCGAACAGGCTAATCTTGAATCACTGGAATAGAAAGTGGGATAGCTTCTTCCTCATAACTCCTATGAGATTTATTCAACTTCCTGGTCACTTTCCACTGATTAATGGTTCCAAATCATGCTTCTTACATCTTGGTTCCTCCTGGTTTGATTAGAATCATGAAGATATTACCATATGTCCGAAAAGGCTAATCTTGAATCACTGGAATAGAAAGTGGGATAGCTTCTTCCTCATAACTCCTATGAGATTTATTCAACTTCCTGGTCACTTTCCACTGATTAATGGTTCCAAATCATGCTTCTTACATCTTGGTTCCTCCTGGTTTGATTAGAATCATGAAGATATTGCCATATGTCCGAACAGGCTAATCTTGAATCACTGGAATAGAAAGTGGGATAGCTTCTTCCTCATAACTCCTATGAGATTTATTCAACTTCCTGGTCACTTTCCACTGATTAATGGTTCCAAATCATGCTTCTTACATCTTGGTTCCTCCTGGTTTGATTAGAATCATGAAGATATTGCCATATGTCCGAAAGGCTAATCTTGAATCACTGGAATAGAAAGTGGGATAGCTTCTTCCTCATAACTCCTATGAGATTTATTCAACTTCCTGGTCACTTTCCACTGATTAATGATTCCAAATCATGCTTCTTACATCTTGGTTCCTCCTGGTTTGATTAGAATCATGAAGATATTGCCATATGTCCGAAAGGCTAATCTTGAATCACTGGAATAGAAAGTGGGATAGCTTCTTCCTCATAACTCCTATGAGATTTATTCAACTTCCTGGTCACTTTCCACTGATTAATGGTTCCAAATCATGCTTCTTACATCTTGGTTCCTCCTGGTTTGATTAGAATCATGAAGATATTGCCATATGTCCGAACAGGCTAATCTTGAATCACTGGAATAGAAAGTGGGATAGCTTCTTCCTCATAACTCCTATGAGATTTATTCAACTTCCTGGTCACTTTCCACTGATTAATGGTTCCAAATCATGCTTCTTACATCTTGGTTCCTCCTGGTTTGATTAGAATCATGAAGATATTACCATATGTCCGAAAAGGCTAATCTTGAATCACTGGAATAGAAAGTGGGATAGCTTCTTCCTCATAACTCCTATGAGATTTATTCAACTTCCTGGTCACTTTCCACTGATTAATGGTTCCAAATCATGCTTCTTACATCTTGGTTCCTCCTGGTTTGATTAGAATCATGAAGATATTGCCATATGTCCGAACAGGCTAATCTTGAATCACTGGAATAGAAAGTGGGATAGCTTCTTCCTCTTAACTCCTATGAGATTTATTCAACTTCCTGGTCACTTTCCACTGATTAATGGTTCCAAATCATGCTTCTTACATCTTGGTTCCTCCTGGTTTGATTAGAATCATGAAGATATTACCATATGTCCGAAAGGCTAATCTTGAATCACTGGAATAGATAGTGGGATAGTTCTTCCTCATACCTCCTATGAGATTTATTCAACTTCCTGGTCACTATCCACTGATTAATGGTTCCAAATCATGCTTCTTACATCTTGGTTCCTCCTGGTTTGATTAGAATCATGAAGATATTGCCATATGTCCGAACAGGCTAATCTTGAATCACTGGAATAGAAAGTGGGATAGCTTCTTCCTCATAACTCCTATGAGATTTATTCAACTTCCTGGTCACTATCCACTGATTAATGGTTCCAAATCATGCTTCTTACATCTTGGTTCCTCCTGGTTTGATTAGAATCATGAAGATATTGCCATATGTCCGAACAGGCTAATCTTGAATCACTGGAATAGAAAGTGGGATAGCTTCTTCCTCATAACTCCTATGAGATTTATTCAACTTCCTGGTCACTATCCACTGATTAATGGTTCCAAATCATGCTTCTTACATCTTGGTTCCTCCTGGTTTGATTAGAATCATGAAGATATTACCATATGTCCGAAAGGCTAATCTTGAATCACTGGAATAGAAAGTGGGATAGCTTCTTCCTCATAACTCCTATGAGATTTATTCAACTTCCTGGTCACTTTCCACTGATTAATGGTTCCAAATCATGCTTCTTACATCTTGGTTCCTCCTGGTTTGATTAGAATCATGAAGATATTACCATATGTCCGAAAAGGCTAATCTTGAATCACTGGAATAGAAAGTGGGATAGTTCTTCCTCATAACTCCTATGAGATTTATTCAACTTCCTGGTCACTTTCCACTGATTAATGATTCCAAATCATGCTTCTTACATCTTGGTTCCTCCTGGTTTGATTAGAATCATGAAGATATTGCCATATGTCCGAACAGGCTAATCTTGAATCACTGGAATAGAAAGTGGGATAGCTTCTTCCTCATAACTCCTATGAGATTTATTCAACTTCCTGGTCACTTTCCACTGATTAATGGTTCCAAATCATGCTTCTTACATCTTGGTTCCTCCTGGTTTGATTAGAATCATGAAGATATTGCCATATGTCCGAACAGGCTAATCTTGAATCACTGGAATAGAAAGTGGGATAGGTTCTTCCTCATAACTCCTATGAGATTTATTCAACTTCCTGGTCACTTTCCACTGATTAATGGTTCCAAATCATGCTTCTTACATCTTGGTTCCTCCTGGTTTGATTAGAATCATGAAGATATTGCCATATGTCCGAACATGCTAATCTTGAATCACTGGAATAGAAAGTGGGATAGCTTCTTCCTCATAACTCCTATGAGATTTATTCAACTTCCTGGTCACTTTCCACTGATTAATGGTTCCAAATCATGCTTCTTACATCTTGGTTCCTCCTGGTTTGATTAGAATCATGAAGATATTACCATATGTCCGAAAGGCTAATCTTGAATCACTGGAATAGATAGTGGGATAGGTTCTTCCTCATAACTCCTATGAGATTTATTCAACTTCCTGGTCACTTTCCACTGATTAATGGTTCCAAATCATGCTTCTTACATCTTGGTTCCTCCTGGTTTGATTAGAATCATGAAGATATTGCCATATGTCCGAAAGGCTAATCTTGAATCACTGGAATAGAAGTGGGATAGCTTCTTCCTCATAACTCCTATGAGATTTATTCAACTTCCTGGTCACTTCCACTGATTAATGGTTCCAAATCATGCTTCTTACATCTTGGTTCCTCCTGGTTTGATTAGAATCATGAAGATATTGCCATATGTCCGAACAGGCTAATCTTGAATCACTGGAATAGAAAGTGGGATAGCTTCTTCCTCTTAACTCCTATGAGATTTATTCAACTTCCTGGTCACTTTCCACTGATTAATGGTTCCAAATCATGCTTCTTACATCTTGGTTCCTCCTGGTTTGATTAGAATCATGAAGATATTGCCATATGTCCGAACAGGCTAATCTTGAATCACTGGAATAGAAAGTGGGATAGCTTCTTCCTCATAACTCCTATGAGATTTATTCAACTTCCTGGTCACTTTCCACTGATTAATGGTTCCAAATCATGCTTCTTACATTATGGTTCCTCCTGGTTTGATTAGAATCATGAAGATATTGCCATATGTCCGAAAGGCTAATCTTGAATCACTGGAATAGAAAGTGGGATAGCTTCTTCCTCATAACTCCTATGAGATTTATTCAACTTCCTGGTCACTTTCCACTGATTAATGGTTCCAAATCATGCTTCTTACATCTTGGTTCCTCCTGGTTTGATTAGAATCATGAAGATATTACCATATGTCCGAAAAGGCTAATCTTGAATCACTAGAATAGAAAGTGGGATAGCTTCTTCCTCATAACTCCTATGAGATTTATTCAACTTCCTGGTCACTATCCACTGATTAATGATTCCAAATCATGCTTCTTACATCTTGGTTCCTCCTGGTTTGATTAGAATCATGAAGATATTGCCATATGTCCGAACAGGCTAATCTTGAATCACTGGAATAGAAAGTGGGATAGCTTCTTCCTCTTAACTCCTATGAGATTTATTCAACTTCCTGGTCACTTTCCACTGATTAATGGTTCCAAATCATGCTTCTTACATCTTGGTTCCTCCTGGTTTGATTAGAATCATGAAGATATTGCCATATGTCCGAACAGGCTAATCTTGAATCACTGGAATAGAAAGTGGGATAGCTTCTTCCTCTTAACTCCTATGAGATTTATTCAACTTCCTGGTCACTTTCCACTGATTAATGGTTCCAAATCATGCTTCTTACATCTTGGTTCCTCCTGGTTTGATTAGAATCATGAAGATATTACCATATGTCCGAAAAGGCTAATCTTGAATCACTGGAATAGATAGTGGGATAGTTCTTCCTCATAACTCCTATGAGATTTATTCAACTTCCTGGTCACTATCCACTGATTAATGATTCCAAATCATGCTTCTTACATCTTGGTTCCTCCTGGTTTGATTAGAATCATGAAGATATTGCCATATGTCCGAACAGGCTAATCTTGAATCACTGGAATAGAAAGTGGGATAGCTTCTTCCTCATAACTCCTATGAGATTTATTCAACTTCCTGGTCACTTTCCACTGATTAATGGTTCCAAATCATGCTTCTTACATATTGGTTCCTCCTGGTTTGATTAGAATCATGAAGATATTACCATATGTCCGAAAGGCTAATCTTGAATCACTGGAATAGAAAGTGGGATAGGTTCTTCCTCATAACTCCTATGAGATTTATTCAACTTCCTGGTCACTATCCACTGATTAATGATTCCAAATCATGCTTCTTACATCTTGGTTCCTCCTGGTTTGATTAGAATCATGAAGATATTGCCATATGTCCGAACAGGCTAATCTTGAATCACTGGAATAGAAAGTGGGATTGCTTCTTCCTCTTAACTCCTATGAGATTTATTCAACTTCCTGGTCACTTTCCACTGATTAATGGTTCCAAATCATGCTTCTTACATCTTGGTTCCTCCTGGTTTGATTAGAATCATGAAGATATTGCCATATGTCCGAACAGGCTAATCTTGAATCACTGGAATAGAAAGTGGGATAGCTTCTTCCTCTTAACTCCTATGAGATTTATTCAACTTCCTGGTCACTTTCCACTGATTAATGGTTCCAAATCATGCTTCTTACATCTTGGTTCCTCCTGGTTTGATTAGAATCATGAAGATATTACCATATGTCCGAAAAGGCTAATCTTGAATCACTGGAATAGAAAGTGGGATAGTTCTTCCTCATAACTCCTATGAGATTTATTCAACTTCCTGGTCACTATCCACTGATTAATGATTCCAAATCATGCTTCTTACATCTTGGTTCCTCCTGGTTTGATTAGAATCATGAAGATATTGCCATATGTCCGAACAGGCTAATCTTGAATCACTGGAATAGAAAGTGGGATAGCTTCTTCCTCATAACTCCTATGAGATTTATTCAACTTCCTGGTCACTTTCCACTGATTAATGGTTCCAAATCATGCTTCTTACATCTTGGTTCCTCCTGGTTTGATTAGAATCATGAAGATATTGCCATATGTCCGAAAAGGCTAATCTTGAATCACTGGAATAGAAAGTGGGATAGTTCTTCCTCATAACTCCTATGAGATTTATTCAACTTCCTGGTCACTATCCACTGATTAATGATTCCAAATCATGCTTCTTACATCTTGGTTCCTCCTGGTTTGATTAGAATCATGAAGATATTGCCATATGTCCGAACAGGCTAATCTTGAATCACTGGAATAGAAAGTGGGATAGCTTCTTCCTCATAACTCCTATGAGATTTATTCAACTTCCTGGTCACTTTCCACTGATTAATGGTTCCAAATCATGCTTCTTACATCTTGGTTCCTCCTGGTTTGATTAGAATCATGAAGATATTACCATATGTCCGAAAAGGCTAATCTTGAATCACTGGAATAGATAGTGGGATAGCTTCTTCCTCATAACTCCTATGAGATTTATTCAACTTCCTGGTCACTATCCACTGATTAATGATTCCAAATCATGCTTCTTACATCTTGGTTCCTCCTGGTTTGATTAGAATCATGAAGATATTGCCATATGTCCGAACAGGCTAATCTTGAATCACTGGAATAGAAAGTGGGATAGCTTCTTCCTCATAACTCCTATGAGATTTATTCAACTTCCTGGTCACTTTCCACTGATTAATGGTTCCAAATCATGCTTCTTACATCTTGGTTCCTCCTGGTTTGATTAGAATCATGAAGATATTACCATATGTCCGAAAAGGCTAATCTTGAATCACTGGAATAGAAAGTGGGATAGCTTCTTCCTCATAACTCCTATGAGATTTATTCAACTTCCTGGTCACTTTCCACTGATTAATGGTTCCAAATCATGCTTCTTACATCTTGGTTCCTCCTGGTTTGATTAGAATCATGAAGATATTGCCATATGTCCGAAAGGCTAATCTTGAATCACTGGAATAGAAAGTGGGATAGCTTCTTCCTCATAACTCCTATGAGATTTATTCAACTTCCTGGTCACTTTCCACTGATTAATGGTTCCAAATCATGCTTCTTACATCTTGGTTCCTCCTGGTTTGATTAGAATCATGAAGATATTGCCATATGTCCGAACAGGCTAATCTTGAATCACTGGAATAGAAAGTGGGATAGCTTCTTCCTCATAACTCCTATGAGATTTATTCAACTTCCTGGTCACTTTCCACTGATTAATGGTTCCAAATCATGCTTCTTACATCTTGGTTCCTCCTGGTTTGATTAGAATCATGAAGATATTACCATATGTCCGAACAGGCTAATCTTGAATCACTGGAATAGAAAGTGGGATAGCTTCTTCCTCATAACTCCTATGAGATTTATTCAACTTCCTGGTCACTTTCCACTGATTAATGGTTCCAAATCATGCTTCTTACATCTTGGTTCCTCCTGGTTTGATTAGAATCATGAAGATATTACCATATGTCCGAAAGGCTAATCTTGAATCACTAGAATAGAAAGTGGGATAGCTTCTTCCTCATAACTCCTATGAGATTTATTCAACTTCCTGGTCACTTTCCACTGATTAATGGTTCCAAATCATGCTTCTTACATCTTGGTTCCTCCTGGTTTGATTAGAATCATGAAGATATTGCCATATGTCCGAACAGGCTAATCTTGAATCACTGGAATAGAAAGTGGGATAGCTTCTTCCTCATAACTCCTATGAGATTTATTCAACTTCCTGGTCACTTTCCACTGATTAATGGTTCCAAATCATGCTTCTTACATCTTGGTTCCTCCTGGTTTGATTAGAATCATGAAGATATTACCATATGTCCGAAAAGGCTAATCTTGAATCACTGGAATAGAAGTGGGATAGCTTCTTCCTCATAACTCCTATGAGATTTATTCAACTTCCTGGTCACTATCCACTGATTAATGGTTCCAAATCATGCTTCTTACATCTTGGTTCCTCCAGGTTTGATTAGAATCATGAAGATATTGCCATATGTCCGAACAGGCTAATCTTGAATCACTGGAATAGAAAGTGGGATAGCTTCTTCCTCATAACTCCTATGAGATTTATTCAACTTCCTGGTCACTTTCCACTGATTAATGTTCCAAATCATGCTTCTTACATCTTGGTTCCTCCTGGTTTGATTAGAATCATGAAGATATTACCATATGTCCGAAAAGGCTAATCTTGAATCACTGGAATAGAAAGTGGGATAGCTTCTTCCT
This sequence comes from Moricandia arvensis, assembly GCA_905132765.1. Taxonomy (NCBI): domain Eukaryota; kingdom Viridiplantae; phylum Streptophyta; class Magnoliopsida; order Brassicales; family Brassicaceae; genus Moricandia; species Moricandia arvensis. Next base: position 42,695 of record CAJHQP010002823.1, on the reverse strand, counting down.
CTTAACTCCTATGAGATTTATTCAACTTCCTGGTCACTTTCCACTGATTAATGGTTCCAAATCATGCTTCTTACATCTTGGTTCCTCCTGGTTTGATTAGAATCATGAAGATATTGCCATATGTCCGAAAAGGCTAATCTTGAATCACTGGAATAGAAAGTGGGATAGCTTCTTCCTCATAACTCCTATGAGATTTATTCAACTTCCTGGTCACTTTCCACTGATTAATGGTTCCAAATCATGCTTCTTACATCTTGGTTCCTCCTGGTTTGATTAGAATCATGAAGATATTGCCATATGTCCGAAAGGCTAATCTTGAATCACTGGAATAGAAAGTGGGATAGCTTCTTCCTCTTAACTCCTATGAGATTTATTCAACTTCCTGGTCACTATCCACTGATTAATGGTTCCAAATCATGCTTCTTACATCTTGGTTCCTCCTGGTTTGATTAGAATCATGAAGATATTACCATATGTCCGAAAAGGCTAATCTTGAATCACTGGAATAGAAAGTGGGATAGCTTCTTCCTCTTAACTCCTATGAGATTTATTCAACTTCCTGGTCACTTTCCACTGATTAATGGTTCCAAATCATGCTTCTTACATCTTGGTTCCTCCTGGTTTTGATTAGAATCATGAAGATATTGCCATATGTCCGATCAGGCTAATCTTGAATCACTAGAATAGAAAGTGGATAGCTTCTTCCTCTAACTCCTATGAGATTTATTCAACTTCCTGGTCACTATCCACTGATTAATGATTCCAAATCATGCTTCTTACATCTTGGTTCCTCCTGGTTTGATTAGAATCATGAAGATATTGCCATATGTCCGAACAAGCTAATCTTGAATCACTGGAATAGAAAGTGGGATAGCTTCTTCCTCTTAACTCCTATGAGATTTATTCAACTTCCTGGTCACTTTCCACTGATTAATGGTTCCAAATCATGCTTCTTACATCTTGGTTCCTCCTGGTTTGATTAGAATCATGAAGATATTACCATATGTCCGAAAAGGCTAATCTTGAATCACTGGAATAGATAGTGGGATAGGTTCTTCCTCTTAACTCCTATGAGATTTATTCAACTTCCTGGTCACTTTCCACTGATTAATGGTTCCAAATCATGCTTCTTACATCTTGGTTCCTCCTGGTTTGATTAGAATCATGAAGATATTGCCATATGTCCGAACAGGCTAATCTTGAATCACTGGAATAGAAAGTGGGATAGCTTCTTCCTCTTAACTCCTATGAGATTTATTCAACTTCCTGGTCACTTTCCACTGATTAATGGTTCCAAATCATGCTTCTTACATCTTGGTTCCTCCTGGTTTGATTAGAATCATGAAGATATTGCCATATGTCCGAACAGGCTAATCTTGAATCACTGGAATAGATAGTGGGATAGGTTCTTCCTCATAACTCCTATGAGATTTATTCAACTTCCTGGTCACTATCCACTGATTAATGGTTCCAAATCATGCTTCTTACATCTTGGTTCCTCCTGGTTTGATTAGAATCATGAAGATATTGCCATATGTCCGAACAGGCTAATCTTGAATCACTGGAATAGAAAGTGGGATAGCTTCTTCCTCATAACTCCTATGAGATTTATTCAACTTCCTGGTCACTTTCCACTGATTAATGGTTCCAAATCATGCTTCTTACATCTTGGTTCCTCCTGGTTTGATTAGAATCATGAAGATATTACCATATGTCCGAAAGGCTAATCTTGAATCACTGGAATAGAAAGTGGGATAGTTCTTCCTCATAACTCCTATGAGATTTATTCAACTTCCTGGTCACTTTCCACTGATTAATGGTTCCAAATCATGCTTCTTACATCTTGGTTCCTCCTGGTTTGATTAGAATCATGAAGATATTGCCATATGTCCGAAAAGGCTAATCTTGAATCACTGGAATAGAAAGTGGGATAGCTTCTTCCTCATAACTCCTATGAGATTTATTCAACTTCCTGGTCACTTTCCACTGATTAATGGTTCCAAATCATGCTTCTTACATCTTGGTTCCTCCTGGTTTGATTAGAATCATGAAGATATTACCATATGTCCGAAAAGGCTAATCTTGAATCACTGGAATAGATAGTGGGATAGGTTCTTCCTCATAACTCCTATGAGATTTATTCAACTTCCTGGTCACTATCCACTGATTAATGATTCCAAATCATGCTTCTTACATCTTGGTTCCTCCTGGTTTGATTAGAATCATGAAGATATTGCCATATGTCCGAACAGGCTAATCTTGAATCACTGGAATAGAAAGTGGGATAGCTTCTTCCTCTTAACTCCTATGAGATTTATTCAACTTCCTGGTCACTTTCCACTGATTAATGGTTCCAAATCATGCTTCTTACATCTTGGTTCCTCCTGGTTTGATTAGAATCATGAAGATATTACCATATGTCCGAAAAGGCTAATCTTGAATCACTGGAATAGATAGTGGGATAGTTCTTCCTCATAACTCCTATGAGATTTATTCAACTTCCTGGTCACTATCCACTGATTAATGATTCCAAATCATGCTTCTTACATCTTGGTTCCTCCTGGTTTGATTAGAATCATGAAGATATTGCCATATGTCCGAACAGGCTAATCTTGAATCACTGGAATAGAAAGTGGGATAGCTTCTTCCTCATAACTCCTATGAGATTTATTCAACTTTCTGGTCACTTTCCACTGACTAATGGTTCCAAATCATGCTTCTTACATATTGGTTCCTCCGGTTTGATTAGAATCATGAAGATATTACCATATGTCCGAAAAGGCTAATCTTGAATCACTGGAATAGATAGTGGATAGGTTCTTCTTCATAACTCCTATGAGATTTATTCAACTTCCTGGTCACTATCCACTGATTAATGATTCCAAATCATGCTTCTTACATCTTGGTTCCTCCTGGTTTGATTAGAATCATGAAGATATTGCCATATGTCCGAACAGGCTAATCTTGAATCACTAGAATAGAAAGTGGGATAGCTTCTTCCTCTTAACTCCTATGAGATTTATTCAACTTCCTGGTCACTTTCCACTGATTAATGGTTCCAAATCATGCTTCTTACATCTTGGTTCCTCCTGGTTTGATTAGAATCATGAAGATATTACCATATGTCCGAAAAGGCTAATCTTGAATCACTGGAATAGAAAGTGGGATAGTTCTTCCTCATAACTCCTATGAGATTTATTCAACTTCCTGGTCACTATTCCACTGATTAATGATTCCAAATCATGCTTCTTACATCTTGGTTCCTCCTGGTTTGATTAGAATCATGAAGATATTGCCATATGTCCGAACAGGCTAATCTTGAATCACTGGAATAGAAAGTGGGATAGCTTCTTCCTCATAACTCCTATGAGATTTATTCAACTTCCTGGTCACTTTCCACTGATTAATGGTTCCAAATCATGCTTCTTACATCTTGGTTCCTCCTGGTTTGATTAGAATCATGAAGATATTACCATATGTCCGAAAAGGCTAATCTTGAATCACTGGAATAGATAGTGGGATAGGTTCTTCCTCATAACTCCTATGAGATTTATTCAACTTCCTGGTCACTATCCACTGATTAATGGTTCCAAATCATGCTTCTTACATCTTGGTTCCTCCTGGTTTGATTAGAATCATGAAGATATTGCCATATGTCCGAACAGGCTAATCTTGAATCACTGGAATAGAAAGTGGGATAGCTTCTTCCTCATAACTCCTATGAGATTTATTCAACTTCCTGGTCACTTTCCACTGATTAATGGTTCCAAATCATGCTTCTTACATCTTGGTTCCTCCTGGTTTGATTAGAATCATGAAGATATTACCATATGTCCGAAAAGGCTAATCTTGAATCACTGGAATAGAAAGTGGGATAGCTTCTTCCTCATAACTCCTATGAGATTTATTCAACTTCCTGGTCACTATCCACTGATTAATGGTTCCAAATCATGCTTCTTACATCTTGGTTCCTCCTGGTTTGATTAGAATCATGAAGATATTGCCATATGTCCGAAAAGGCTAATCTTGAATCACTGGAATAGAAAGTGGGATAGCTTCTTCCTCTTAACTCCTATGAGATTTATTCAACTTCCTGGTCACTTTCCACTGATTAATGGTTCCAAATCATGCTTCTTACATCTTGGTTCCTCCTGGTTTGATTAGAATCATGAAGATATTGCCATATGTCCGAAAAGGCTAATCTTGAATCACTGGAATAGAAAGTGGGATAGCTTCTTCCTCATAACTCCTATGAGATTTATTCAACTTCCTGGTCACTTTCCACTGATTAATGGTTCCAAATCATGCTTCTTACATCTTGGTTCCTCCTGGTTTGATTAGAATCATGAAGATATTGCCATATGTCCGATCAGGCTAATCTTGAATCACTGGAATAGAAAGTGGGATAGCTTCTTCCTCATAACTCCTATGAGATTTATTCAACTTCCTGGTCACTTTCCACTGATTAATGGTTCCAAATCATGCTTCTTACATCTTGGTTCCTCCTGGTTTGATTAGAATCATGAAGATATTACCATATGTCCGAAAGGCTAATCTTGAATCACTGGAATAGAAAGTGGGATAGGTTCTTCCTCATAACTCCTATGAGATTTATTCAACTTCCTGGTCACTATCCACTGATTAATGGTTCCAAATCATGCTTCTTACATCTTGGTTCCTCCTGGTTTGATTAGAATCATGAAGATATTGCCATATGTCCGAACAGGCTAATCTTGAATCACTGGAATAGAAAGTGGGATAGCTTCTTCCTCATAACTCCTATGAGATTTATTCAACTTCCTGGTCACTTTCCACTGATTAATGGTTCCAAATCATGCTTCTTACATCTTGGTTCCTCCTGGTTTGATTAGAATCATGAAGATATTGCCATATGTCCGAACAGGCTAATCTTGAATCACTGGAATAGAAAGTGGGATAGCTTCTTCCTCTTAACTCCTATGAGATTTATTCAACTTCCTGGTCACTTTCCACTGATTAATGGTTCCAAATCATGCTTCTTACATCTTGGTTCCTCCTGGTTTGATTAGAATCATGAAGATATTACCATATGTCCGAAAAGGCTAATCTTGAATCACTGGAATAGATAGTGGGATAGGTTCTTCCTCATAACTCCTATGAGATTTATTCAACTTCCTGGTCACTATCCACTGATTAATGATTCCAAATCATGCTTCTTACATCTTGGTTCCTCCTGGTTTGATTAGAATCATGAAGATATTGCCATATGTCCGAACAGGCTAATCTTGAATCACTGGAATAGAAAGTGGGATAGCTTCTTCCTCTTAACTCCTATGAGATTTATTCAACTTCCTGGTCACTTTCCACTGATTAATGGTTCCAAATCATGCTTCTTACATCTTGGTTCCTCCTGGTTTGATTAGAATCATGAAGATATTGCCATATGTCCGAAAAGGCTAATCTTGAATCACTGGAATAGAAAGTGGGATAGCTTCTTCCTCATAACTCCTATGAGATTTATTCAACTTCCTGGTCACTATCCACTGATTAATGATTCCAAATCATGCTTCTTACATCTTGGTTCCTCCTGGTTTGATTAGAATCATGAAGATATTGCCATATGTCCGAACAGGCTAATCTTGAATCACTGGAATAGAAAGTGGGATAGCTTCTTCCTCTTAACTCCTATGAGATTTATTCAACTTCCTGGTCACTTTCCACTGATAATGGTTCCAAATCATGCTTCTTACATCTTGGTTCCTCCTGGTTTGATTAGAATCATGAAGATATTACCATATGTCCGAAAAGGCTAATCTTGAATCACTGGAATAGATAGTGGGATAGGTTCTTCTTCATAACTCCTATGAGATTTATTCAACTTCCTGGTCACTATCCACTGATTAATGATTCCAAATCATGCTTCTTACATCTTGGTTCCTCCTGGTTTGATTAGAATCATGAAGATATTGCCATATGTCCGAACAGGCTAATCTTGAATCACTGGAATAGAAAGTGGGATAGCTTCTTCCTCTTAACTCCTATGAGATTTATTCAACTTCCTGGTCACTTTCCACTGATTAATGGTTCCAAATCATGCTTCTTACATCTTGGTTCCTCCTGGTTTGATTAGAATCATGAAGATATTACCATATGTCCGAAAAGGCTAATCTTGAATCACTGGAATAGAAAGTGGGATAGTTCTTCCTCATAACTCCTATGAGATTTATTCAACTTCCTGGTCACTTTCCACTGATTAATGGTTCCAAATCATGCTTCTTACATCTTGGTTCCTCCTGGTTTGATTAGAATCATGAAGATATTGCCATATGTCCGATCAAGCTAATCTTGAATCACTGGAATAGAAAGTGGGATAGCTTCTTCCTCATAACTCCTATGAGATTTATTCAACTTCCTGGTCACTTTCCACTGATTAATGGTTCCAAATCATGCTTCTTACATCTTGGTTCCTCCTGGTTTGATTAGAATCATGAAGATATTGCCATATGTCCGAAAAGGCTAATCTTGAATCACTGGAATAGAAAGTGGGATAGCTTCTTCCTCATAACTCCTATGAGATTTATTCAACTTCCTGGTCACTATCCACTGATTAATGATTCCAAATCATGCTTCTTACATCTTGGTTCCTCCTGGTTTGATTAGAATCATGAAGATATTGCCATATGTCCGAACAGGCTAATCTTGAATCACTGGAATAGAAAGTGGGATAGCTTCTTCCTCATAACTCCTATGAGATTTATTCAACTTCCTGGTCACTTTCCACTGATTAATGGTTCCAAATCATGCTTCTTACATCTTGGTTCCTCCTGGTTTGATTAGAATCATGAAGATATTACCATATGTCCGAAAAGGCTAATCTTGAATCACTGGAATAGATAGTGGGATAGGTTCTTCTTCATAACTCCTATGAGATTTATTCAACTTCCTGGTCACTATCCACTGATTAATGATTCCAAATCATGCTTCTTACATCTTGGTTCCTTCTGTTTGATTAGAATCATGAAGATATTGCCATATGTCCGAACAGGCTAATCTTGAATCACTGGAATAGAAAGTGGGATAGCTTCTTCCTCTTAACTCCTATGAGATTTATTCAACTTCCTGGTCACTTTCCACTGATTAATGGTTCCAAATCATGCTTCTTACATCTTGGTTCCTCCTGGTTTGATTAGAATCATGAAGATATTACCATATGTCCGAAAAGGCTAATCTTGAATCACTGGAATAGAAAGTGGGATAGGTTCTTCCTCATAACTCCTATGAGATTTATTCAACTTCCTGGTCACTATCCACTGATTAATGGTTCCAAATCATGCTTCTTACATCTTGGTTCCTCCTGGTTTGATTAGAATCATGAAGATATTGCCATATGTCCGAAAAGGCTAATCTTGAATCACTGGAATAGAAAGTGGGATAGCTTCTTCCTCTTAACTCCTATGAGATTTATTCAACTTCCTGGTCACTTTCCACTGATTAATGGTTCCAAATCATGCTTCTTACATCTTGGTTCCTCCTGGTTTGATTAGAATCATGAAGATATTACCATATGTCCGAAAAGGCTAATCTTGAATCACTGGAATATATAGTGGGATAGTTCTTCCTCATAACTCCTATGAGATTTATTCAACTTCCTGGTCACTATCCACTGATTAATGGTTCCAAATCATGCTTCTTACATCTTGGTTCCTCCTGGTTTGATTAGAATCATGAAGATATTACCATATGTCCGAAAAGGCTAATCTTGAATCACTGGAATAGAAAGTGGGATAGCTTCTTCCTCATAACTCCTATGAGATTTATTCAACTTCCTGGTCACTTTCCACTGATTAATGATTCCAAATCATGCTTCTTACATCTTGGTTCCTCCTGGTTTGATTAGAATCATGAAGATATTGCCATATGTCCGAACAGGCTAATCTTGAATCACTGGAATAGAAAGTGGGATAGCTTCTTCCTCATAACTCCTATGAGATTTATTCAACTTTCTGGTCACTTTCCACTGATTAATGGTTCCAAATCATGCTTCTTACATCTTGGTTCCTCCTGGTTTGATTAGAATCATGAAGATATTGCCATATGTCCGAACAGGCTAATCTTGAATCACTGGAATAGAAAGTGGGATAGCTTCTTCCTCATAACTCCTATGAGATTTATTCAACTTCCTGGTCACTTTCCACTGATTAATGGTTCCAAATCATGCTTCTTAGATCTTGGTTCCTCCTGGTTTGATTAGAATCATGAAGATATTGCCATATGTCCGAACATGCTAATCTTGAATCACTGGAATAGATAGTGGGATATGTTCTTCCTCATAACTCCTATGAGATTTATTCAACTTCCTGGTCACTATCCACTGATTAATGATTCCAAATCATGCTTCTTACATCTTGGTTCCTCCTTGTTTGATTAGAATCATGAAGATATTGCCATATGTCCGAACAGGCTAATCTTGAATCACTAGAATAGAAAGTGGGATTGCTTCTTCCTCTTAACTCCTATGAGATTTATTCAACTTCCTGGTCACTTTCCACTGATTAATGGTTCCAAATCATGCTTCTTACATCTTGGTTCCTCCTGGTTTGATTAGAATCATGAAGATATTACCATATGTCCGAAAGGCTAATCTTGAATCACTGGAATAGATAGTGGAATAGGTTCTTCTTCATAACTCCTATGAGATTTATTCAACTTCCTGGTCACTTTCACACTGATTAATGGTTCCAAATCATGCTTCTTACATCTTGGTTCCTCTGTTTGATTAGAATCATGAAGATATTGCCATATGTCCGAACAGGCTAATCTTGAATCACTGGAATAGAAAGTGGGATAGCTTCTTCCTCTTAACTCCTATGAGATTTATTCAACTTCCTGGTCACTTTCCACTGATTAATGGTTCCAAATCATGCTTCTTACATCTTGGTTCCTCCTGGTTTGATTAGAATCATGAAGATATTACCATATGTCCGAAAAGGCTAATCTTGAATCACTGGAATAGAAAGTGGGATAGTTCTTCCTCATAACTCCTATGAGATTTATTCAACTTCCTGGTCACTATTCCACTGATTAATGGTTCCAAATCATGCTTCTTACATCTTGGTTCCTCCTGGTTTGATTAGAATCATGAAGATATTGCCATATGTCCGATCAAGCTAATCTTGAATCACTAGAATAGAAAGTGGGATAGCTTCTTCCTCATAACTCCTATGAGATTTATTCAACTTCCTGGTCACTTCCACTGATTAATGGTTCCAAATCATGCTTCTTACATCTTGGTTCCTCCTGGTTTGATTAGAATCATGAAGATATTGCCATATGTCCGAAAGGCTAATCTTGAATCACTGGAATAGAAGTGGGATAGTTCTTCCTCATAACTCCTATGAGATTTATTCAACTTCCTGGTCACTTTCCACTGATTAATGGTTCCAAATCATGCTTCTTACATCTTGGTTCCTCCTGGTTGATTAGAATCATGAAGATATTTGCCATATGTCCGAACAGGCTAATCTTGAATCACTGGAATAGAAAGTGGGATAGCTTCTTCCTCTTAACTCCTATGAGATTTATTCAACTTCCTGGTCACTATTCCACTGATTAATGTTCCAAATCATGCTTCTTACATCTTGGTTCCTCCTGGTTTGATTAGAATCATGAAGATATTGCCATATGTCCGACAAGGCTAATCTTGAATCACTGGAATAGAAAGTGGGATAGCTTCTTCCTCTTAACTCCTATGAGATTTATTCAACTTCCTGGTCACTTTCCACTGATTAATGGTTCCAAATCATGCTTCTTACATCTTGGTTCCTCCTGGTTTGATTAGAATCATGAAGATATTACCATATGTCCGAAAAGGCTAATCTTGAATCACTGGAATAGATAGTGGAATAGGTTCTTCCTCATAACTCCTATGAGATTTATTCAACTTCCTGGTCACTATCCACTGATTAATGATTCCAAATCATGCTTCTTACATCTTGGTTCCTCCTGGTTTGATTAGAATCATGAAGATATTGCCATATGTCCGAACAGGCTAATCTTGAATCACTGGAATAGAAAGTGGGATAGCTTCTTCCTCTTAACTCCTATGAGATTTATTCAACTTCCTGGTCACTTTCCACTGATTAATGGTTCCAAATCATGCTTCTTACATCTTGGTTCCTCCTGGTTTGATTAGAATCATGAAGATATTACCATATGTCCGAAAGGCTAATCTTGAATCACTGGAATAGAAAGTGGGATAGCTTCTTCCTCATAACTCCTATGAGATTTATTCAACTTCCTGGTCACTATCCACTGATTAATGATTCCAAATCATGCTTCTTCCTGGTTTGATTAGAATCATGAAGATATTACCATATGTCCGAAAAGGCTAATCTTGAATCACTGGAATAGAAAGTGGGATAGCTTCTTCCTCTTAACTCCTATGAGATTTATTCAACTTCCTTGGTCACTTTCCACTGATTAATGGTTCCAAATCATGCTTCTTACATCTTGTTCCTCCTGGTTTGATTAGAATCATGAAGATATTACCATATGTCCGATAAGGCTAATCTTGAATCACTGGAATAGAAAGTGGGATAGCTTCTTCCTCATAACTCCTATGAGATTTATTCAACTTCCTGGTCACTTTCCACTGATTAATGGTTCCAAATCATGCTTCTTACATCTTGGTTCCTCCTGGTTTGATTAGAATCATGAAGATATTACCATATGTCCGAATAAGGCTAATCTTGAATCACTGGAATAGATAGTGGGATAGTTCTTCCTCATAACTCCTATGAGATTTATTCAACTTCCTGGTCACTTTCCACTGATTAATGGTTCCAAATCATGCTTCTTACATCTTGGTTCCTCCTGGTTTGATTAGAATCATGAAGATATTGCCATATGTCCGAACAGGCTAATCTTGAATCACTGGAATAGAAGTGGGATAGCTTCTTCCTCATAACTCCTATGAGATTTATTCAACTTCCTGGTCACTATCCACTGATTAATGATTCCAAATCATGCTTCTTACATCTTGGTTCCTCCTGGTTTGATTAGAATCATGAAGATATTGCCATATGTCCGAACAGGCTAATCTTGAATCACTGGAATAGAAAGTGGGATAGCTTCTTCCTCTTAACTCCTATGAGATTTATTCAACTTCCTGGTCACTTCCACTGATTAATGGTTCCAAATCATGCTTCTTACATCTTGGTTCCTCCTGGTTTGATTAGAATCATGAAGATATTACCATATGTCCGAAAAGGCTAATCTTGAATCACTGGAATAGAAAGTGGGATAGCTTCTTCCTCATAACTCCTATGAGATTTATTCAACTTCCTGGTCACTATCCACTGATTAATGATTCCAAATCATGCTTCTTACATCTTGGTTCCTCCTGGTTGATTAGAATCATGAAGATATTGCCATATGTCCGAACAGGCTAATCTTGAATCACTGGAATAGAAAGTGGGATAGCTTCTTCCTCTTAACTCCTATGAGATTTATTCAACTTCCTGGTCACTTTCCACTGATTAATGGTTCCAAATCATGCTTCTTACATCTTGGTTCCTCCTGGTTTGATTAGAATCATGAAGATATTGCCATATGTCCGAAAGGCTAATCTTGAATCACTGGAATAGAAAGTGGGATAGCTTCTTCCTCATAACTCCTATGAGATTTATTCAACTTCATGGTCACTTTCCACTGATTAATGGTTCCAAATCATGCTTCTTACATTATGGTTCCTCCTGGTTTGATTAGAATCATGAAGATATTGCCATATGTCCGAACAGGCTAATCTTGAATCACTGAATAGAAAGTGGGATAGCTTCTTCCTCATAACTCCTATGAGATTTATTCAACTTCCTGGTCACTTTCACTGATTAATGGTTCCAAATCATGCTTCTTACATCTTGGTTCTCCTGGTTTGATTAGAATCATGAAGATATTGCCATATGTCCGAAAGGCTAATCTTGAATCACTGAATAGAAAGTGGATAGCTTCTTCCTCTTAAACTCCTATGAGATTTATTCAACTTCCTGGTCACTTCCACTGATTAATGGTTCCAAATCATGCTTCTTACATCTTGGTTCCTCCTGGTTTGATTAGAATCATGAAGATATTGCCATATGTCCGAAAGGCTAATCTTGAATCACTGGAATAGAAAGTGGGATAGCTTCTTCCTCTTAACTCCTATGAGATTTATTCAACTTCCTGGTCACTTTCCACTGATTAATGGTTCCAAATCATGCTTCTTACATCTTGGTTCCTCCTGGTTTGATTAGAATCATGAAGATATGCCATATGTCCGAACAAGCTAATCTTGAATCACTGGAATAGAAAGTGGATAGCTTCTTCCTCATAACTCCTATGAGATTTATTCAACTTCCTGGTCACTTATCCACTGATTAATGATTCCAAATCATGCTTCTTACATCTTGGTTCCTCCAGTTTGATTAGAATCATGAAGATATTGCCATATGTCCGATAAGGCTAATCTTGAATCACTGGAATAGAAAGTGGGATAGCTTCTTTCCTCATAACTCCTATGAGATTTATTCAACTTCCTGGTCACTTTCCACTGATTAATGGTCCAAATCATGCTTCTTACATCTTGGTTCATCCTGGTTTTGATTAGAATCATGAAGTATTGCCATATGTCCGAAAAGGCTAATCTTGAATCACTGAATAGAAAGTGGGATAGCTTCTTCCTCATAACTCCTATGAGATTTATTCAACTTCCTGGTCACTATCCACTGATTAATGGTTCCAAATCATGCTTCTTACATCATTGGTTCCTCCATGGTTTGATTAGATCATTGAAGATATTACCATATGTCCGAAAAAGGCCTAATCTTGAATCACTGGAATAGAAATGGGAATGCTTCTTTCTCATAACTCCTATGAGATTTATTCAACTTCCTGGTCACTTCCAACTGATTAATGGATTCCAAATCATGCTTCTTACATCTTGGTTCCTCCTGTTTGATTAGAATCATGAAGATATTCCATTATGTTCCAAACAGGCTAATCTTGAATCACTGGAATAGAAAGTGGGATAGCTTCTTCCTTCCTTAACTCCTTTGATATTTATTCAACTTCCTGGTCACTTTCCACTGATTAATGTTCCAAATCATGCTTCTTACATAGGTTCCTCCTGGTTTGATTAGAATTCATGAAGTATTACCCATATGTCCGAAAAGGCTAATCTTGAATCCACTGGAATAGATAGTGTGATAAGTTCTTCCCTCATTACCACTCTATTGAGAGTTTATTCAACTTCCCTAGGTAACTTATCCACTTGATTTATGTCCAAATTCATGCTTCTTAGATCTTGTTCCTCCTGGTTTGATTAGAATTCATGAACGATATTAGCCCATATGTCCGATAAGGCTAATCTTGAATCACTGGATAGATAGTGGGATAGGTCTTCTCTCTTACCTCCTTATTGAGATTTGTTTCAACTTCCTGGTCCAACTTTCCACTGATTTAATGATTCCAAAATCATGCTTCTTAGGTCTTGGTCCTCCTGGTTTGATGTAGAATCATTGAAGATCATTGCCATTATGTCCGAACAGGCTAATCTTGAATCACTAGGAATAGAAAGTTGGGATAGGCTTTCTTCCTCTACAGCTCCTAGGAGATTTAATTCAAACTTCCTGGTCACTTTTCCACTTGATAATGGTTCCAATTCATGCTTCTTACATCCTTGGTTCCTCCTGGTTTGATTAGAATCATGAAGATATTGCCATATGTCCGATAGGCTAATTTTAATCACTGGAATAGATAGTGGGATAGTTCTTCCTCTTAACTCCTATGAGATTTATTCAACTTCCTGGTCACTTTCCACTGATTAATGGTTCCAAATCATTCTTCTTACATCTTGGTTCCTCCAGGTTTGATTAGAATCATGAAGATATTGCCATATGTCCGAACATGGCTAATCATTGAAGTCACTGGAATAGACAGTGGGGACAGCTTCTTACCTCCATACCTCCTATGAGGATTTATTCAACTTCCTGGTCACTTCCAATCCACTGATTAATGATTCCAAATCAATGCTTCTTACATCTTGGTCCTCCTGGTCCGAATGAGAATCATGAAGATATTGCCAAGTATGTCCGAACAGGCTTAATGTTGAATCACCTGGAATAGAAATTGGGGATAGCTTCTCCCCTTAACTCCTATGAGAGTATAGTTCAACTTCCTGGTCAATTTCCACTGATTAATGATTCCAAATCATGCTTCTTACATCTTGAGGTTCCTCCTGGTTTGATTAGAATCATGAATATATTGCCATTTGTCCGAACAGGCTAATCTTGCAATCACTCGAATAGATAGTGGGATTACTTCTTCCTCTTAACAATCCTATGAGATTTATTAAACGTTCCTGGTCCATTTTCCCTGCATTAATGGTTCCAAAATGCATGCTTCTTAGATCTTGTTCATCCAGGTGATTTAGAATCCATGAAGATATTGCCATATGTCGAACATGCTTAATCTGAATCACTAGAATAGACAGTGGATAGGGCTTCTTCCTCATACCGCCTAGAGATTCATCCAACCTTCCTGGTTTCACTATCCACAGATTATTGATTCCAATCATTGCTTCTTACATTTGGGTTTCCCCAGGTTGATTTAGAATCATGAAGATAATTGCCATAATCCGAACATGCTTAATCTTGAATACTAGGAATATAAATTGGATAGCTCTTCCTCATAAACTCCTATGAGATTTATTCAACTTCCTGGTCACTATCCACTGATTAATGATTCCAAATCATGCTTCTTACATCTTGGTTCCTCCTGGTTTGATTAGAATCATGAAGATATTGCCATATGTCCGAACAGGCTAATCTTGAATCACTGGAATAGAAAGTGGGATAGCTTCTTCCTCATAACTCCTATGAGATTTATTCAACTTCCTGGTCACTTTCCACTGATTAATGGTTCCAAATCATGCTTCTTACATCTTGGTTCCTCCTGGTTTGATTAGAATCATGAAGATATTACCATATGTCCGAAAAGGCTAATCTTGAATCACTGGAATAGAAAGTGGGATAGCTTCTTCCTCATAACTCCTATGAGATTTATTCAACTTCCTGGTCACTATCCACTGATTAATGATTCCAAATCATGCTTCTTACATCTTGGTTCCTCCTGGTTTGATTAGAATCATGAAGATATTGCCATATGTCCGAACAGGCTAATCTTGAATCACTGGAATAGAAAGTGGGATAGGCTTCTTCCTCATAACTCCTATGAGATTTATTCAACTTCCTGGTCACTTTCCACTGATTAATGGTTCCAAATCATGCTTCTTACATCTTGGTTCCTCCTGGTTTGATTAGAATCATGAAGATATTGCCATATGTCCGAACAGGCTAAACTTGAATCACTGAATAGAAGTGGGATAGTTCTTCCTCATAACTCCTATGAGATTTATTCAACTTCCTGGTAACTTTACACTGATTAATGGTTCAAATCATGCTTCTTAGATCTTGGTTCCTCCTGGTTTGATTAGAATCATGAAGATATTGCCATATGTCCGATCAGGCTAATCTTGAATCACTGGAATAGAAAGTGGGATAGCTTCTTCCTCTTAACTCCTATGAGATTTATTCAACTTCCTGGTCACTTTCCACTGATTAATGGTTCCAAATCATGCTTCTTTACATCTTTGGTTCTCCTGGTTTGATTAGAATCATGAAGATATTACCATATGTCCGAAAAGGCTAATCTTGAATCACTGGAATAGAAAGTGGGATAGGTTCTTCCTCATAACTCCTATGAGATTTATTCAACTTCCTGGTCACTATCCACTGATTAATGATTCCAAATCATGCTTCTTACATCTTGGTTCCTCCTGGTTTGATTAGAATCATGAAGATATTGCCATATGTCCGAACAGGCTAATCTTGAATCACTGGAATAGAAAGTGGGATAGCTTCTTCCTCTTAACTCCTATGAGATTTATTCAACTTCCTGGTCACTTTCCACTGATTAATGGTTCCAAATCATGCTTCTTACATCTTGGTTCCTCCTGGTTTGATTAGAATCATGAAGATATTGCCATATGTCCGAACAGGCTAATCTTGAATCACTGGAATAGAAAGTGGGATAGCTTCTTCCTCATAACTCCTATGAGATTTATTCAACTTCCTGGTCACTTTCCACTGATTAATGGTTCCAAATCATGCTTCTTACATCTTGGTTCCTCCTGGTTTGATTAGAATCATGAAGATATTGCCATATGTCCGAAAAGGCTAATCTTGAATCACTGGAATAGAAAGTGGGATAGCTTCTTCCTCTTAACTCCTATGAGATTTATTCAACTTCCTGGTCACTTTCCACTGATTAATGGTTCCAAATCATGCTTCTTACATCTTGGTTCCTCCTGGTTTGATTAGAATCATGAAGATATTGCCATATGTCCGAACAGGCTAATCTTGAATCACTGGAATAGAAAGTGGGATAGCTTCTTCCTCATAACTCCTATGAGATTTATTCAACTTCCTGGTCACTTTCCACTGATTAATGGTTCCAAATCATGCTTCTTACATCTTGGTTCCTCCTGGTTTGATTAGAATCATGAAGATATTGCCATATGTCCGAAAAGGCTAATCTTGAATCACTGGAATAGAAAGTGGGATAGCTTCTTCCTCATAACTCCTATGAGATTTATTCAACTTCCTGGTCACTATCCACTGATTAATGGTTCCAAATCATGCTTCTTACATCAACGGTTCATCCTGGTTTGATTAGAATCATTGAAGATATTACCATATGTCCGAAAAGGCCTAATCTTGAATCTTTGGGAATAGAAAGTGGGATAGCGTTCTTCCCTTAAACCTATGAGCATTTATTCAACTTTCCTGCACTTTTCCACTGATTAATGGTTCGGAATTCATGCTTCTTAAATCTTTGGTTCCTTCCGGGTTTTGAATTAGGAATCATGGAAGAAATTGGCCATATGTCTGAAAAGGCTAATCCTTGAATCAACTGAATAGATAAGTGGGATAGGATTCTTCCTCATAACCTCCTATTGAAGATTTTTATCAACTTAATGGTCACTATCCCACTGATTAATCGGTTCCAAATCATGCTTCTTACATCTTGGTTCCCCTGGTTGATTAGAATCATGAAGATTTGCATATGCCCGACAGCTAAACTTCGAATCACTGGAATAGAAAGTGGATAGGTTCTTCCTCATAACTCCTATGAGATTTATTTAAGCTTCCTGGTCACTATCCACTATTAATGATTCCAAATCATGCTTCTTAGATCTTGGTTCCTCCTGGTTTGATTAGAATCATGAGATATTGCCATATGTCCCGAACAGGCTAATCTTGAATCACTGGAATAGAAAGTGGGATGCTTCTTCCTTTAACTCCTATGAGATTTATTCAACTTCCTGGTCACTATCACTGATTAATGGTTCCAAATCATGCTTCTTAGATCTTGGTTCCTCCTGGTTTGATTAGAATCATGAAGATATTGCCAATATGTCCGAAAGGCTAATCTTGAATCACTGGAATAGAAAGTGGGATAGCTTCTTCCTCATAACTCCTATGAGATTTATTCAACTTCCTGGTCACTTTCACTGATTAATGGTTCCAAATCATGCTTCTTACATCTTGGTTCCTCCTGGTTTGATTAGAATCATGAAGATATTGCCATATGTCCGAACAGGCTAATCTTGAATCACCGGGAATAGAAGTGGATAGCTTCTTCCTCATAACTCCTATGAGATTTATTCAACTTCCTGGTCACTATTCCACTGATTAATGGTTCCAAATCATGCTTCTTACATCTTGGTTCCTCCTGGTTTGATTAGAATTCATGAAGATATTGCCATATGTCCGAACAGGCTAATCTTCAATCACTGGAATAGAAAGTGGGATAGCTTCTTCCTCATACTCCTATGAGATTTATTCAACTTCCTGGACACTTTACACTGATTAATGGTTCCAAATCATGCTTCTTAGATCTTGGTTGCTCCTGGTTTGATTAGAATCATGAAGATATTGCATATGTCCGAACAAGCTAATCTTGAATCACTGGAATAGAAAGTGGGATACCTTCTTCCTCTTAACACCTATGAGATTTATTCAACTTCCTGGTCACTTTACACTGATTAATGGTTCCAAATCATGCTTCTTACATCTTGGTTCCTCCTGGTTTGATTTAGAATCATGAAGATATTGCCATATGTCCGAACAAGGCTAATCTTGAATCACTGGAATAGAAAGTGGGATAGCTTCTTCCTCATAACTCCTATGAGATTTATTCAACTTCCTGGTCACTTTCCACTGATTAATGGTTCCAAATCATGCTTCTTACATCTTGGTTCCTCCTGGTTTGATTAGAATCATGAAGATATTACCATATGTCCGAAAAGGCTAATCTTGAATCACTGGAATAGAAAGTGGGATAGCTTCTTCCTCATAACTCCTATGAGATTTATTCAACTTCCTGGTCACTTTCCACTGATTAATGGTTCCAAATCATGCTTCTTACATCTTGGTTCCTCCTGGTTTGATTAGAATCATGAAGATATTGCCATATGTCCGAACAGGCTAATCTTGAATCACTGGAATAGAAAGTGGGATAGCTTCTTCCTCTTAACTCCTATGAGATTTATTCAACTTCCTGGTCACTTTCCACTGATTAATGGTTCCAAATCATGCTTCTTACATCTTGGTTCCTCCTGGTTTGATTAGAATCATGAAGATATTGCCATATGTCCGAAAAGGCTAATCTTGAATCACTGGAATAGAAAGTGGGATAGCTTCTTCCTCATAACTCCTATGAGATTTATTCAACTTCCTGGTCACTTTCCACTGATTAATGGTTCCAAATCATGCTTCTTACATCTTGGTTCCTCCTGGTTTGATTAGAATCATGAAGATATTGCCATATGTCCGAACAGGCTAATCTTGAATCACTGGAATAGAAAGTGGGATAGCTTCTTCCTCATAACTCCTATGAGATTTATTCAACTTCCTGGTCACTTTCCACTGATTAATGGTTCCAAATCATGCTTCTTACATCTTGGTTCCTCCTGGTTTGATTAGAATCATGAAGATATTGCCATATGTCCGAAAGGCTAATCTTGAATCACTGGAATAGAAAGTGGGATAGCTTCTTCCTCTTAACTCCTATGAGATTTATTCAACTTCCTGGTCACTTTCACTGATTAATGGTTCCAAATCATGCTTCTTACATCTTGGTTCCTCTTGGTTTTATTAGAATCATGAAGATATTACCATATGTCCGAAAATGCTAATCTAAATGCACTGAAATAGATAGTGGGATAGGTTCTTCCTCATAACTCCTATGAGATTTATTCACTTCCTGGTACTATTACACTGATTAATGATTCACAACAATGCTTCTTAGCATCTTTAGTTGCTCCTGGTTTGATTAGAATCATGAAGATATTGCCATAATGTCCGATCAGGCTAATCTTGAATCACTGGAATAAAAAGTGGATAACTTCTTCCTCATATCTCCTATGAATTTTTCAACTTTCCTGGTCACTTTACACTGATTATGGTTCCAAATCATGCTTCTTACATCTTGGTTCTCTGGTTTTGATAGAATCATGAAGATATTGCCATATGTCCGATCATGCTAATCTTGATCACTGGAATAGAAAGTGGGATAGCTTCTTCCTCTTAACTCCTATGAGATTTATTTCAACTTCCTGGTACATTTACACTGAATTAATGGTTCCAAATCATGCTTCTTACATCTTGGTTCCTCCTGGTTTGATTAGAATCATGAAGATATTGCCATATGTCCGAACAGGCTAATCTTGAATCACTGGAATAGAAAGTGGGATAGGTTCTTCCTCATAACTCCTATGAGATTTATTCAACTTCCTGGTCACTTTCCACTGATTAATGGTTCCAAATCATGCTTCTTACATCTTGGTTCCTCCTGGTTTGATTAGAATCATGAAGATATTGCCATATGTCCGAACAGGCTAATCTTGAATCACTGGAATAGAAAGTGGGATAGCTTCTTCCTCATAACTCCTATGAGATTTATTCAACTTCCTGGTCACTTTCCACTGATTAATGGTTCCAAATCATGCTTCTTACATCTTGGTTCCTCCTGGTTTGATTAGAATCATGAAGATATTGCCATATGTCCGAAACAGGCTAATCTTGAATCACTGGAATAGAAAGTGGGATAGCTTCTTCCTCTTAACTCCTATGAGATTTATTCAACTTCCTGGTCACTTTCCACTGATTAATGGTTCCAAATCATGCTTCTTACATCTTGGTTCCTCCTGGTTTGATTAGAATCATGAAGATATTGCCATATGTCCGAAAAGGCTAATCTTGAATCACTGGAATAGAAAGTGGGATAGCTTCTTCCTCATAACTCCTATGAGATTTATTCAACTTCCTGGTCACTTTCCACTGATTAATGATTCCAAATCATGCTTCTTACATCTTGGTTCCTCCTGGTTTGATTAGAATCATGAAGATATTACCATATGTCCGAAAAGGCTAATCTTGAATCACTGGAATAGAAAGTGGGATAGCTTCTTCCTCTTAACTCCTATGAGATTTATTCAACTTCCTGGTCACTTTCCACTGATTAATGGTTCCAAATCATGCTTCTTACATCTTGGTTCCTCCTGGTTTGATTAGAATCATGAAGATATTGCCATATGTCCGAACAGGCTAATCTTGAATCACTGGAATAGAAAGTGGGATAGCTTCTTCCTCTTAATCCTATTGAGATTTATTCAACTTCCTTGGTCACTTCCACTGATTAATGGTTCGAAATTCATGCTTCTTAAATCTTAGTTCCTCCTTGGTTTGATTAGAATCATGAAGATATTACCATATGTCCGAAAAGGCTAATCTTGAATCACTGGAATAGATAGTGGGATAGGTTCTTCCTCATACCTCCTATGAGATTTATTCAACTTCCTGGTCACTATCCACTGATTAATGGTTCCAAATCATGCTTCTTACATCTTGGTTCCTCCTGGTTTGATTAGAATCATGAAGATATTGCCATATGTCCGAACAGGCTAATCTTGAATCACTGGAATAGAAAGTGGGATAGGTTCTTCCTCATAACTCCTATGAGATTTATTCAACTTCCTGGTCACTTTACACTGATTAATGGTTCCAAATCATGCTTCTTTAGATCTTGGTTCTCCTGGTTTGATTAGAATCATGAAGATATTGCCATATGTCCGATCAGGCTAATCTTGAATCACTGGAATAGAAAGTGGGATAGCTTCTTCCTCTTAACTCCTATGAGATTTATTCAACTTCCTGGTCACTTTCCACTGATTAATGGTTCCAAATCATGCTTCTTACATCTTGGTTCCTCCTGGTTTGATTAGAATCATGAAGATATTACCATATGTCCGAAAAGGCTAATCTTGAATCACTGGAATAGATAGTGGGATAGCTTCTTCCTCATAACTCCTATGAGATTTATTCAACTTCCTGGTCACTATCCACTGATTAATGATTCCAAATCATGCTTCTTACATCTTGGTTCCTCCTGGTTTGATTAGAATCATGAAGATATTGCCATATGTCCGAACAGGCTAATCTTGAATCACTGGAATAGAAAGTGGGATAGCTTCTTCCTCTTAACTCCTATGAGATTTATTCAACTTCCTGGTCACTTTCCACTGATTAATGGTTCCAAATCATGCTTCTTACATCTTGGTTCCTCCTGGTTTGATTAGAATCATGAAGATATTGCCATATGTCCGAACAGGCTAATCTTGAATCACTGGAATAGAAAGTGGGATAGCTTCTTCCTCATAACTCCTATGAGATTTATTCAACTTCCTGGTCACTTTCCACTGATTAATGATTCCAAATCATGCTTCTTACATCTTGGTTCCTCCTGGTTTGATTAGAATCATGAAGATATTGCCATATGTCCGACAAGGCTAATCTTGAATCACTGGAATAGAAAGTGGGATAGCTTCTTCCTCATAACTCCTATGAGATTTATTCAACTTCCTGGTCACTTTCCACTGATTAATGGTTCCAAATCATGCTTCTTACATCTTGGTTCCTCCTGGTTTGATTAGAATCATGAAGATATTGCCATATGTCCGAAAAGGCTAATCTTGAATCACTGGAATAGAAAGTGGGATAGGTTCTTCCTCATAACTCCTATGAGATTTATTCAACTTCCTGGTCACTATCCACTGATTAATGGTTCCAAATCATGCTTCTTACACCTTGGTCCTCCTGGTTTTATTAGAATCATGAAAGATATTGCCATATGTCCGAAAAGCTAAACTTCAATCACTGGAATAGAAAGTGGGATAGCTTCTTCCTCATAACTCCTATGAGATTTATTCAACTTCCTGGCCACTTTCCACTGATTAATGGTTCCAAATCATGCTTCTTAGATCTTGGTTCTCCTGGTTTGATTAGAATCAATGAAGATATTGCCATATGTCCGAAATGCTAATCTTGAATCACTGGAATAGAAGTGGGATAGCTTCTTCCTCATAATCCTTGAGATTTACTCACTTCCTGGTCACTATCCACTGATTAATGATTTCCAAATCATGCTTCTTACATCTTGTTCCTCCTGGTTTGATTAGAATCATGAAGATATTGCCATAATGTCCGAACAGGCTAATCTTGAATCACTGGAATCAGAAAGTGGGATTGCTTCTTCCTCTAACTCCTATGAGATTTATTCAACTTCCTGGTCACTTTCCACTGATTAATGGTTCGAATTCATTCTTCTTAAATCAAGGTTCCTCCTGGTTTGATTAGAATCATGAAGATATTACCATATGTTCGAAAGGCTAATCTTGAATCACTTGAATAGATAATGGGATAGGTTCTTCCTCAAACCTCCTATGAGATTTTTTCAACTTAATGGTCACTATCCACTGATTAATGGTTCCAAATCATGCTTCTTACATCTTGGTTCCTCCTGGTTTGATTAGAATCATGAAGATATTGCCATATGTCCGAACAAGCTAAACTTCAATCACTGGAATAGAAAGTGGGATAGGTTCTTCCTCATAACTCCTATGAGATTTATTTAGCTTCCTGGAAATTTTACACTGATTAATGGTTTCAAATCATGCTTCTTAGATCTTGGTTGCTCCTGGTTTGATTAGAATCATGAAGATATTGCCATATGTCCGATCGGCTAATCTTGAATCACTGGAATAGAAAGTGGGATACCTTCTTCCTCTTATCACTATGAGATTACTCAACTTCCTAGTCACTTTACACTGATTAATGGTTCCAAATCATTCTTCTTTTATCTTGGTTCCTCCTTGTTTGATTAGAATCATGAAGATATTGCCAATGTCCGAACAGGCTAATGTTGAATCACTGGAATAGAAAGTGGGATTGCTTCTTCCTCTTAACTCCTATGAGATTTATTCAACTTCCTGGTCACTTTCCGCTGACTAATGGTTTCCAAATTATGATTCTTACATCTTGCTTCCTCCTTGGTTTATTAGAAATCATGAAGATATTACCATATGTCCGAAAAGGCTAATCTTAAATACTGGAATAGATAGTGGGATAGGTTCTTCCTCATAACTCCTATGAGATTTATTCAACTTCCTGGTCACTATTCACTGATTAATGATTCCAAAACATGCTTCTTACATCTTGTTCCTCCTGGTTTGATTAGAATCATGAAGATATTGCCATATGTCCGAACAGGCTAAACTTGAATTCACTGGAATAGAAAGTGGGATAAGCTTCTTCCTCATACTCCTATGAGATTTTATTCAACTTCCCTGTCACTATTCCACTTGATTAATGGTTCCAATCATGCTTCTTAGATTTGGTTCCTCCTGGTTTGATTAGAATCATGAAGATATTGCAATATGTCCGAACAGGCTAATCTTGAATCACTGGAATAGAAAGTGGGATAGCTTCTTCCTCATAACACCTATGAGATTTATTCAACTTCCTGGTCACTATCCACTGATTAATGTTCCAAATCATGCTTCTTACATCTTGGTTCCTCCTGGTTTGATTAGAATCATGAAGATATTGCCATATGTCCGACAGGCTAATCTTGAATCACTGGAATAGAAGTGGGATAGCTTCTTCCTCATAACTCCTATGAGATTTATTCAACTTCCTGGTCACTTCCACTGAATAATGGTTCCAAATCATGCTTCTTACATTTGGTTCCTCCTGGTTTGATTAGAATCATGAAGATATTACCATATGTCCGAACAGGCTAATCTTGAATCACTGGAATAGAAAGTGGATAGCTTCTTCCTCATAACTCCTATGAGATTTATTCAACTTCCTGGTCACTTTACACTGATAATTGGTTACAATCATGCTTCTTAGATCTTGCTTCCTCCTGGTTTGATTAGAATCATGAAGATATTGCATATGTCAGATCATGCTAATCTTGAATCACTAGAATAGAAAGTGGATACCTTCTTTCCTCTTAACACCTATGAGATTTATTCAACTTCCTGGTCACTTTACACTTATTAATGGTTCCAAATCATGCTTCTTACATCTTGGTTCCTCCTGGTTAGATTAGAATCATGAAGATATTGCCATATGTCCTATTAGGCTAATCTTGAATCATTGGAATAGAAAGTGGGATGCTTCTTCCTCATAACTCCTATGATATTATTCAACTTGATGGTTATTTCCACAGATTTAATGGTTCCAAATCAAGCTTCTTACATGTTGTTCCTCCTGGTTTGATTAGAATCATGAAGATATTGCCATATGTCCGAACAGGCTAGTCTTGAATCACTAGAATAGAAAGCGGGATTGCTTCTTCTTCTTAACTCCTATGAGATTTATTCAACTTCCTGGAAACTTTACACTGATTAATGGTTCCAAATCATGCTTCTTACATATTGGTTCCTCCTGGTTTGATTAGAATCATGAAGATATTGCCATATGTCCGATACAGGCTAATCTTGAATCACTGGAATAGAAAGTGGGATAGCTTCTTCCTCTTAACTCCTATTAGATTTATTCAACTTCCTTGGTCACTTTCCACTGATTAATGGTTTCCAAATTCATGCTTCTTACATCTTGGTTCTCCTGGTTTGATTAGAATCATGAAGATATTACCATATGTTCCGAAAGGCTAATCTTGAATCACTGAATAGTAAAGTGGGATAGTTTCTTCCTCATAACCTCCTATGAGATTTTTTCAAATTAATGGTCACTTTCCACTGATTAATGGTTCCAAATCATGCTTCTTAGATCTTGGTTCCTCCTGGTTTGATTAGAATCATGAAGATATTGCCATATGTCCGAACAGCTAATCTTGAATCACTGGAATAGAAAGTGGGATAGTTCTTCCTCATAACTCCTATGAGATTTATTAACTTCCTGGTCATTTTCCACTGATTAATGGTTTCCAAATCATGCTTCTTACATCTTGGTTCCTCCTGGTTTTATTAGAATCATGAAGATATTGCCATATGTCCGACAGGCTAATCTTGAATCACTGGAATAGAAAGTGGATACCTTCTTCCTCTTATCTCCTATGAGATTTATTCAACTTCCTGGTCACTTTACCACTGATTAATGGTTCCAAAATCATTGCTTCTTACATCTTGGTTCCTCCTGGTTTTGATTAGAATCATGAAGATATTGCCATATGTCCGAACAGGCTAATCTTGAATCACTGGAATAGAAAGTGGGATAGCTTCTTCCTCTTAACTCCTATGAGATTTATTCAACTTCCTGGTCACTTTACACTGATTAATGGTTCAAATCATGCTTCTTACATCTTGTTCCTCCTGGTTTGATTAGAATCAATGAAGATATTGCCATATGTCCGAACAGGCTAATCTTGAATCACTGGAATAGAAAGTGGGATAGCTTCTTCCTCATAACTCCTATGAGATTTATTCAACTTCCTGGTCACTTTACACTGATTAATGGTTCAAATCATGCTTCTTACATCTTGGTTCCTCCTGGTTTGATTAGAATCATGAAGATATTGCCATATGTCCGATCAGGCTAATCTTGAATCACTGGAATAGAAAGTGGGATAGCCTTCTTCCTCTTAACTCCTATGAGATTTATTCAACTTCCTGGTCACTTTACACTGATTAATGGTTCCAAATCATGCTTCTTACATCTTGGTTCCTCCTGGTTTGATTAGAATCATGAAGATATTGCCATATGTCCGAATCAGGCTAATCTTGAATCACTGGAATAGAAAGTGGGATAGCTTCTTCCTCTTAACTCCTATGAGATTTATTCAACTTCCTGGTAACTTTACACTGATTAATGGTTCCAAATCATGCTTCTTACATCTTGGTTCCTCCTGGTTTGATTAGAATCATGAAGATATTGCCATATGTCCGATCAGGCTAATCTTGAATCACTGGAATAGAAAGTGGGATAGCTTCTTCCTCTTAACTCCTATTAGATTTATTCAACTTCCTTGGCACTTTCCACTGATTAATGGTTCGAAATCATTCTTCTTAAATCAAGGTTCCTCCTGGTTTGATTAGAATCATGAAGATATTACCATATGTCCGAAAAGGCTAATCTTGAATCACTTGAATAGATAATGGGATAGGTTCTTCCTCAAACCTCCTATGAGATTTATTCAACTTCCTGGTCACTATCCACTGATTAATGGTTCCAAATCATGCTTCTTACATCTTGGTTCCTCCTGGTTTGATTAGAATCATGAAGATATTGCCATATGTCTGAACAAGCTAATCTTGAATCACTGGAATAGAAAGTGGGATAGCTTCTTCCTCATAACTCCTATGAGATTTATTCAACTTCCTGGACACTTTCCACTGATTAATGGTTCCAAATCATGCTTCTTAGATCTTGGTTCTCCTGGTTTGATTAGAATCATGAAGATATTGCCATATGTCCGATCAGGCTAATCTTGAATCACTGGAATAGAAAGTGGGATACCTTCTTCCTCTTAACACCTATGAGATTTATTCAACTTCCTGGTCACTTTACACTGATTAATGGTTCAAATCATGCTTCTTACATCTTGGTTCCTCCTGGTTTGATTAGAATCATGAAGATATTGCCATATGTCCGAAAGGCTAATCTTGAATCACTGGAATAGAAAGTGGGATGCTTCTTCCTCTAACTCCTATGAGATTTATTCAACTTCCTGGTCACTTTCCACTGATTAATGTTCCAAATCATGCTTTCTTACATCTTGGTTCCTCCTGGTTTGATTAGAATCATGAAGATATTGCCATATGTCCGAACAGGCTAATCTTGAATCACTTGAATAGAAAGTGGGATAGCTTCTTCCTCATAACTCCTATGAGATTTATTCAACTTCCTGGTCACTATCCACTGATTAATGGTTCCAAATCATGCTTCTTACATCTTGGTTCCTCCTGGTTTGATTAGAATCATGAAGATATTGCCATATGTCCGAACAGGCTAATCTTGAATCACGTGAATAGAAAGTGGGATAGCTTCTTCCTCATAACTCCTATGAGATTTATTCAACTTCCTGGTCACTTTACACTGATTAATGGTTCCAAATCATGCTTCTTACATCTTGGTTCCTCCTGGTTTGATTAGAATCATGAAGATATTGCCATATGTCCGATCAGGCTAATCTTGAATCACTGGAATAGAAAGTGGGATAGCTTCTTCCTCATAACTCCTATGAGATTTATTCAACTTCCTGGTCACTTTACACTGATTAATGGTTCCAAATCATGCTTCTTACATCTTGGTTCCTCCTGGTTTGATTAGAATCATGAAGATATTGCCATATGTCCGAACAGGCTAATCTTGAATCACTGGAATAGAAAGTGGGATAGCTTCTTCCTCATAACTCCTATGAGATTTATTCAACTTCCTGGTCACTTTCCACTGATTAATGGTTCCAAATCATGCTTCTTACATCTTGGTTCCTCCTGGTTTGATTAGAATCATGAAGATATTACCATATGTCCGAAAAGGCTAATCTTGAATCACTGGAATAGATAGTGGGATAGCTTCTTCCTCATAACTCCTATGAGATTTATTCAACTTCCTGGTCACTTTACACTGATTAATGATTCCAAATCATGCTTCTTACATCTTGGTTCCTCCTGGTTTGATTAGAATCATGAAGATATTGCCATATGTCCGAACATGCTAATCTTGAATCACTGGAATAGAAAGTGGGATAGCTTCTTCCTCTTAACTCCTATGAGATTTATTCAACTTCCTGGTCACTTTCCACTGATTAATGGTTCCAAATCATGCTTCTTACATTTGGTTCCTCCTGGTTTGATTAGAATCATGAAGATATTGCCATATGTCCCGATCAGGCTAATCTTGAATCACTTGAATAGAAAGTGGGATAGCTTCTTCCTCATAACTCCTATGAGATTTATTCAACTTCCTGGTCACTTTACACTGATTAATGGTTCCAAATCATGCTTCTTAGATCTTGGTTCCTCCTGGTTTGATTAGAATCATGAAGATATTGCCATATGTCCGATCAGGCTAATCTTGAATCACTAGAATAGAAAGTGGGATAGCTTCTTCCTCTTAACACCTATGAGATTTATTCAACTTCCTGGTCACTTTACACTGATTAATGGTTCCAAATCATGCTTCTTACATCTTGGTTCCTCCTGGTTTGATTAGAATCATGAAGATATTGCCATATGTCCGATTAGGCTAATCTTGAATCACTGGAATAGAAAGTGGGATAGCTTCTTCCTCATAACTCCTATGAGATTTATTCAACTTCTGGTCACTTCCACTGATTAATGGTTCAAATCATGCTTCTTACATCTTGGTTCCTCCAGGTTTGATTAGAATCATGAAGATATTGCCATATGTCCGATCAGGCTAATCTTGAATCACTGGAATAGAAAGTGGGGATAGCTTCTTCCTCATAACTCCTATGAGATTTATTCAACTTCCTGGTCACTTTACACTGATTAATGGTTCCAAATCATGCTTCTTAGATCTTGGTTCTCCTGGTTTGATTAGAATCATGAAGATATTGCCATATGTCCGACAGGCTAATCTTGAATCACTGGAATAGAAAGTGGGATACTTCTTCCTCTTACACCTATGAGATTTATTCAACTTCCTGGTCACTTTACACTGATTAATGGTTCCAAATCATGCTTCTTACATCTTGGTTCCTCCTGGTTTGATTAGAATCATGAAGATATTGCCATATGTCCGAACATGCTAATCTTGAATCACTGGAATAGAAAGTGGGATAGCTTCTTCCTCTTAACTCCTATGAGATTTATTCAACTTCCTGGTCACTTTCCACTGATTAATGGTTCCAAATCATGCTTCTTACATCTTGGTTCCTCCTGGTTTGATTAGAATCATGAGATATTGCCATATGTCCGATCAGGCTAATCTTGAATCACTGGAATAGAAAGTGGGATAGCTTCTTCCTCATAACTCCTATGAATTTATTCAACTTCCTGGTCACTTTCCACTGATTAATGGTTCCAAATCATGCTTCTTACATCTTGGTTCCTCCTGGTTTGATTAGAATCATGAAGATATTGCCATATGTCCGAACAGGCTAATCTTGAATCACTGGAATAGAAAGTGGGATAGCTTCTTCCTCATAACTCCTATGAGATTTATTCAACTTCCTGGTCACTTTCCACTGATTAATGGTTCCAAATCATGCTTCTTACATCTTGGTTCCTCCTGGTTTGATTAGAATCATGAAGATATTGCCATATGTCCGAACAGGCTAATCTTGAATCACTAGAATAGAAAGTGGGATAGCTTCTTCCTCATAACTCCTATGAGATTTATTCAACTTCCTGGTCACTTTACACTGATTAATGTTCCAAATCATGCTTCTTACATCTTGGTTCCTCCTGGTTTGATTAGAATCATGAAGATATTGCCATATGTCCGATCAGGCTAATCTTGAATCACTGGAATAGAAAGTGGGATAGCTTCTTCCTCTTAACTCCTATGAGATTTATTCAACTTCCTGGTCACTTTCCACTGATTAATGGTTCCAAATCATGCTTCTTACATCTTGGTTCCTCCTGGTTTGATTAGAATCATGAAGATATTGCCATATGTCCGATAAGGCTAATCTTGAATCACTGGAATAGAAAGTGGGATAGCTTCTTCCTCATAACTCCTATGAGATTTATTCAACTTCCTGGTAACTTTACACTGATTAATGGTTCCAAATCATGCTTCTTAGATCTTGGTTCCTCCTGGTTTGATTAGAATCATGAAGATATTGCCATATGTCCGATCAGGCTAATCTTGAATCACTGAATAGAAAGTGGGATACCTTCTTCCTCTTATCACCTATGAGATTTACTCAACTTCCTGGTCACTTTACACTGATTAATGGTTCCAAATCATTCTTCTTACATCTTGGTTCCTCCTGGTTTGACTTAGAATCATGAAGATATTGCCATATGTCCGAACATGCTAATCTTGAATCACTGGAATAGAAAGTGGGATTGCTTCTTCCTCTTAACTCCTATGAGATTTATTCAACTTCGTGGTCACTTTCCGCTGACTAATGGTTCCAAATTATGATTCTTACATCTTGCTTCCTCTTGGTTTTATTAGAATCATGAAGATATTACCATATGTCCGAAAAGGCTAATCTTAAATCACTGGAATAGATAGTGGGATAGGTTCTTCCTCATAACTCCTATGAGATTTATTCAACTTCCTGGTCACTATCCACTGATTAATGATTCCAAATCATGCTTCTTACATCTTGGTTCCTCCAGGTTTGATTAGAATCATGAAGATATTGCCATATGTCCGAACAGGCTAATCTTGAATCACTGGAATAGAAAGTGGGATAGCTTCTTCCTCATAACTCCTATGAGATTTATTCAACTTCCTGGTCACTTTACACTGATTAATGGTTCCAAATCATGCTTCTTAGATCTTGGTTGCTCCTGGTTTGATTAGAATCATGAAGATATTGCCATATGTCCGATCAGGCTAATCTTGAATCACTGGAATAGAAAGTGGGATACCTTCTTCCTCTTATCACCTATGAGATTTATTCAACTTCCTGGTCACTTTACACTGATTAATGGTTTCCAAATCATCTTCTTAGATCTTGGTTCCTCCTGGTTTGATTAGAATCATGAAGATATTGCCAATGTCCGAACAGGCTAATCTTGAATCACTGGAATAGAAAGTGGGATTGCTTCTTCCTCTTAACTCCTATGAGATTTATTCAACTTCCTGGTCACTTTCCACTGATTAATGGTTCCAAATCATGCTTCTTACATCTTGGTTCCTCCTGGTTTGATTAGAATCATGAAGATATTGCCATATGTCCGAAAGGCTAATCTTGAATCACTGGAATAGAAAGTGGGATAGCTTCTTCCTCATAACTCCTATGAGATTTATTCAACTTCCTGGTCACTTTCCACTGATTAATGATTCCAAATCATGCTTCTTACATCTTGGTTCCTCCTGGTTTGATTAGAATCATGAAGATATTGCCATATGTCCGAAAAGGCTAATCTTGAATCACTGGAATAGAAAGTGGGATAGCTTCTTCCTCATAACTCCTATGAGATTTATTCAACTTCCTGGTCACTTTCCACTGATTAATGGTTCCAAATCATGCTTCTTACATCTTGGTTCCTCCTGGTTTGATTAGAATCATGAAGATATTGCCATATGTCCGATCAGGCTAATCTTGAATCACTGGAATAGAAAGTGGGATAGCTTCTTCCTCATAACTCCTATGAGATTTATTCAACTTCCTGGTCACTTTACACTGATTAATGGTTCCAAATCATGCTTCTTAGATCTTGGTTCTCCTGGTTTGATTAGAATCATGAAGATATTGCCATATGTCCGATCAGGCTAATCTTGAATCACTGGAATAGAAAGTGGGATTACCTTCTTCCTCTTAACTCCTATGAGATTTATTCAACTTCCTGGTCACTTTACACTGATTAATGGTTCCAAATCATGCTTCTTACATCTTGGTTCCTCCTGGTTTGATTAGAATCATGAAGATATTGCCATATGTCCGAACATGCTAATCTTGAATCACTGGAATAGAAAGTGGGATTAGCTTCTTCCTCATAACTCCTATGAGATTTATTCAACTTCCTGGTCACTTCCACTGATTAATGGTTCCAAATCATGCTTCTTACATCTTGGTTCCTCCTGGTTTGATTAGAATCATGAAGATATTGCCATATGTCCGAACAGGCTAAACTTGAATCACTGGAATAGAAAGTGGGATAGCTTCTTCCTCATAACTCCTATGAGATTTATTCAACTTCCTGGAATCTTTACACTGATTAATGGTTCCAAATCATGCTTCTTAGATCTTGGTTGCTCCTGGTTTGATTAGAATCATGAAGATATTGCCATATGTCCGATCAGGCTAATCTTGAATCACTGGAATAGAAAGTGGGATACCTTCTTCCTCTATCACCTATGAGATTTACTCAACTTCCTGGTCACTTTACACTGATTAATGGTTCCAAATCATTCTTCTTACATCTTGGTTCCTCCTGGTTTGATTAGAATCATGAAGATATTGCCAATGTCCGAACAGGCTAATCTTGAATCACTGGAATAGAAAGTGGGATTGCTTCTTCCTCTTAACTCCTATGAGATTTATTCAACTTCCTGGTCACTTTCCGCTGACTAATGGTTCCAAATTATGATTCTTACATCTTCCTTCCTTGGTTTTATTAGAATCATGAAGATATTACCATATGTCCGAAAGGCTAATCTTGAATCACTGGAATAGATAGTGGGATAGGTTCTTCCTCATAACTCCTATGAGATTTATTCAACTTCCTGGTCACTATCCACTGATTAATGATTCCAAATCATGCTTCTTACATCTTGGTTCCTCCTGGTTTGATTAGAATCATGAAGATATTGCCATATGTCCGATCAAGCTAATCTTGAATCACTGGAATAGAAAGTGGGATAGCTTCTTCCTCATAACTCCTATGAGATTTATTCAACTTCCTGGTCACTTTCCACTGATTAATGGTTCCAAATCATGCTTCTTAGATCTTGGTTCCTCCTGGTTTGATTAGAATCATGAAGATATTGCCATATGTCCGATCAGGCTAATCTTGAATCACTGGAATAGAAAGTGGGATAGCTTCTTCCTCTTAACTCCTATGAGATTTATTCAACTTCCTGGTCACTTTACACTGATTAATGGTTCCAAATCATGCTTCTTACATCTTGGTTCCTCCTGGTTTGATTAGAATCATGAAGATATTGCCATATGTCCGATCAGGCTAATCTTGAATCACTGGAATAGAAAGTGGGATAGCTTCTTCCTCTTAACTCCTATGAGATTTATTCAACTTCTGGTCACTTTCCACTGATTAATGGTTCCAAATCATGCTTCTTACATCTTGGTTCCTCCTGGTTTGATTAGAATCATGAAGATATTACCATATGTCCGAAAGGCTAATCTTGAATCACTGGAATAGATAGTGGGATAGCTTCTTCCTCATAACTCCTATGAGATTTATTCAACTTCCTGGTCACTTTACACTGATTAATGGTTCCAAATCATGCTTCTTACATCTTGGTTCCTCCTGGTTTGATTAGAATCATGAAGATATTGCCATATGTCCGATCAAGCTAATCTTGAATCACTGGAATAGAAAGTGGGATAGCTTCTTCCTCATAACTCCTATGAGATTTATTCAACTTCCTGGTCACTTTCCACTGATTAATGGTTCCAAATCATGCTTCTTACATCTTGGTTCCTCCTGGTTTGATTAGAATCATGAAGATATTGCCATATGTCCGATCAGGCTAATCTTGAATCACTGGAATAGAAAGTGGGATAGCTTCTTCCTCATAACTCCTATGAGATTTATTCAACTTCCTGGTCACTTTCCACTGATTAATGGTTCCAAATCATGCTTCTTACATCTTGGTTCCTCCTGGTTTGATTAGAATCATGAAGATATTGCCATATGTCCGAACAGGCTAATCTTGAATCACTGGAATAGAAAGTGGGATAGCTTCTTCCTCTTAACTCCTATGAGATTTATTCAACTTCCTGGTCACTTTACACTGATTAATGGTTCCAAATCATGCTTCTTACATCTTGGTTCCTCCTGGTTTGATTAGAATCATGAAGATATTGCCATATGTCCGAACAGGCTAATCTTGAATCACTGGAATAGAAAGTGGGATAGCTTCTTCCTCATAACTCCTATGAGATTTATTCAACTTCCTGGTCACTTTACACTGATTAATGGTTCCAAATCATTCTTCTTACATCTTGGTTCCTCCTGGTTTGATTAGAATCATGAAGATATTGCCAATGTCCGAACAGGCTAATCTTGAATCACTGGAATAGAAAGTGGGATTGCTTCTTCCTCTTAACTCCTATGAGATTTATTCAACTTCCTGGTCACTTTCCGCTGACTAATGGTTCCAAATTATGATTCTTACATCTTGCTTCCTCTTGGTTTTATTAGAATCATGAAGATATTACCATATGTCCGAAAAGGCTAATCTTAAATCACTGGAATAGATAGTGGGATAGGTTCTTCCTCATAACTCCTATGAGATTTATTCAACTTCCTGGTCACTATCCACTGATTAATGATTCCAAAACATGCTTCTTACATCTTAGTTCCTCCTGGTTTGATTAGAATCATGAAGATATTGCCATATGTCCGATCAGGCTAATCTTCAATCACTGGAATATAAAGTGGGATAGCTTCTTCCTCATAACTCCTATGAGATTTATTCAACTTCCTGGTCACTTTCCACTGATTAATGGTTCCAAATCATGCTTCTTACATCTTGGTTCCTCCTGGTTTGATTAGAATCATGAAGATATTGCCATATGTCCGAACAGGCTAATCTTGAATCACTGGAATAGAAAGTGGGATAGCTTCTTCCTCTTAACTCCTATGAGATTTATTCAACTTCCTGGTCACTTTCCACTGATTAATGGTTCCAAATCATGCTTCTTACATCTTGGTTCCTCCTGGTTTGATTAGAATCATGAAGATATTGCCATATGTCCGAAAAGGCTAATCTTGAATCACTGGAATAGAAAGTGGGATAGCTTCTTCCTCATAACTCCTATGAGATTTATTCAACTTCCTGGTCACTATCCACTGATTAATGATTCCAAATCATGCTTCTTACATCTTGGTTCCTCCTGGTTTGATTAGAATCATGAAGATATTGCCATATGTCCGAACAGGCTAATCTTGAATCACTGGAATAGAAAGTGGGATAGCTTCTTCCTCATACCTCCTATGAGATTTATTCAACTTCCTGGTCACTATCCACTGATTAATGGTTCCAAATCATGCTTCTTACATCTTGGTTCCTCCTGGTTTGATTAGAATCATGAAGATATTGCCATATGTCCGAACAGGCTAATCTTGAATCACTGGAATAGAAAGTGGGATAGCTTCTTCCTCATAACTCCTATGAGATTTATTCAACTTCCTGGTCACTTTCCACTGATTAATGGTTCCAAATCATGCTTCTTAGATCTTGGTTCCTCCTGGTTTGATTAGAATCATGAAGATATTACCATATGTCCGAAATGGCTAATCTTGAATCACTAGAATAGATAGTGGGATAGCTTCTTCCTCATAACTCCTATGAGATTTATTCAACTTCCTGGTCACTATCCACTGATTAATGGTTCCAAATCATGCTTCTTACATCTTGTTCCTCCTGGTTTGATTAGAATCATGAAGATATTGCCATATGTCCGAACATGCTAATCTTGAATCACTGGAATAGAAAGTGGGATAGCTTCTTCCTCATAACTCCTATGAGATTTATTCAACTTCCTGGTCACTTTCCACTGATTAATGGTTCCAAATCATGCTTCTTACATCTTGGTTCCTCCTGGTTTGATTAGAATCATGAAGATATTGCCATATGTCCGAACAGGCTAATCTTGAATCACTAGAATAGAAAGTGGGATAGCTTCTTCCTCATAACTCCTATGAGATTTATTCAACTTCCTGGTCACTATCCACTGATTAATGATTCCAAATCATGCTTCTTACATCTTGGTTCCTCCTGGTTTGATTAGAATCATGAAGATATTGCCATATGTCCGAACAGGCTAATCTTGAATCACTAGAATAGAAAGTGGGATAGCTTCTTCCTCTTAACTCCTATGAGATTTATTCAACTTCCTGGTCACTTTCCACTGATTAATGGTTCCAAATCATGCTTCTTACATCTTGTTCCTCCTGGTTTGATTAGAATCATGAAGATATTACCATATGTCCGAAAATGCTAATCTTAAATCACTGGAATAGATAGTGGGATAGGTTCTTCCTCATAACTCCTATGAGATTTATTCAACTTCCTGGTCACTATACACTGATTAATGATTCCAAAACATGCTTCTTACATCTTAGTTCCTCCTGGTTTGATTAGAATCATGAAGATATTGCCATATGTCCGATTAGGCTAATCTTGAATCACTGGAATAAAAAGTGGGATAGTTTCTTCCTCATAACTCCTATGAAATTTATTCAACTTTATGGTTATTTTCCACAGGTTAATGGTTCCAAATCATGCTTCTTACATGTTGGTTCCTTCTGTTTTGATTAGAATCATGAAGATATTGCCATATGTCTGACCAAGCTAATCTTGAATCACTGGAATAGAAAGTGGGATAGCTTCTTCCTCATAACTCCTATGAGATTTATTCACCTTCCTGGAAACTTTACACTGATTAATGGTTCTAAATCATGCTTCTTAGATCTTGGTTGCTCCTGGTTTGATTAGAATCATGAAGATATTGCCATATGTCCGATCAGGCTAATCTTGAATCACTGGAATAGAAAGTGGGATACCTTCTTCCTCTTAACTCCTATGAGATTTACTCAACTTCCTGGTCACTTTACACTGATTAATGGTTCCAAATCATGCTTCTTACATCTTGGTTCCTCCTGGTTTGATTAGAATCATGAAGATATTGCCATATGTCCGAACATGCTAATCTTGAATCACTGGAATAGAAAGTGGGATAGCTTCTTCCTCTTAACTCCTATGAGATTTATTCAACTTCGTGGTCACTTTCCGCTGATTAATGGTTCAAATTATGCTTCTTACATCTTGGTTCCTCTTGGTTTATTAGAATCATGAAGATATTACCATATGTCCGAAAAGGCTAATCTTGAATCACTGGAATAGAAAGTGGGATATGTTCTTCCTCATAACTCCTATGAGATTTATTCAACTTCCTGGTCACTATCCACTGATTAATGGTTCCAAATCATGCTTCTTACATCTTGGTTCCTCCTGGTTTGATTAGAATCATGAAGATATTGCCATATGTCCGATCAGGCTAATCTTGAATCACTGGAATAGAAAGTGGGATAGCTTCTTCCTCATAACACCTATGAGATTTATTCAACTTCCTGGTCACTTTACACTGATTAATGTTTCCAAATCATGCTTCTTACATCTTGGTTCCTCCTGGTTTGATTAGAATCATGAAGATATTGCCATATGTCCGAACAGGCTAATCTTGAATCACTGGAATAGAAAGTGGGATTGCTTCTTCCTCTTAACTCCTATGAGATTTATTCAACTTCCTGGTCACTTTCCACTGATTAATGGTTCCAAATAATGCTTCTTACATCTTGGTTCCTCCTGGTTTGATTAGAATCATGAAGATATTGCCATATGTCCGAAAGGCTAATCTTGAATCACTGGAATAAAAGTGGGATAGCTTCTTCCTCATAACTCTTATGAGATTTATTCAACTTCCTGGTCACTTTCCACTGATTAATGGTTCCAAATCATGCTTCTTACATCTTGGTTCCTCTTGGTTTGATTAGAATCATGAAGATATTACCATATGTCCGAAAAGGCTAATCTTGAATCACTGGAATAGAAAGTGGGATAGGTTCTTCCTCATAACTCCTATGAGATTTATTCAACTTCCTGGTCACTATCCACTGATTAATGGTTCCAAATCATGCTTCTTACATCTTGGTTCCTCCTGGTTTGATTAGAATCATGAAGATATTGCCATATGTCCGAACATGCTAATCTTGAATCACTGGAATAGAAAGTGGGATAGCTTCTTCCTCATAACTCCTATGAGATTTATTCAACTTCCTGGTCACTTTACACTGATTAATGGTTCCAAATCATGCTTCTTACATCTTGGTTCCTCCTGGTTTGATTAGAATCATGAAGATATTGCCATATGTCCGATCAGGCTAATCTTGAATCACTGGAATAGAAAGTGGGATAGCTTCTTCCTCATAACTCCTATGAGATTTATTCAACTTCCTGGTCACTTTACACTGATTAATGGTTCCAAATCATGCTTCTTAGATCTTGGTTCCTCCTGGTTTGATTAGAATCATGAAGATATTGCCATATGTCCGATCATGCTAATCTTGAATCACTGGAATAGAAAGTGGGATAGCTTCTTCCTCTTAACTCCTATGAGATTTATTCAACTTCCTGGTCACTTTACACTGATTAATGGTTCCAAATCATGCTTCTTAGATCTTGGTTCCTCCTGGTTTGATTAGAATCATGAAGATATTGCCATATGTCCGATCAGGCTAATCTTGAATCACTGGAATAGAAAGTGGGATAGCTTCTTCCTCATAACTCCTATGAGATTTATTCAACTTCCTGGTCACTTTACACTGATTAATGGTTCCAAATCATGCTTCTTAGATCTTGGTTCCTCCTGGTTTGATTAGAATCATGAAGATATTGCCATATGTCCGATCAGGCAAATCTTGAATCACTGGAATAGAAAGTGGGATACCTTCTTCCTCTTAACACCTATGAGATTTATTCAACTTCCTGGTTACTTTACACTGATTAATGGTTCCTAACCATGCTTCTTACATCTTGGTTCCTCCTGGTTTGATTAAAATCATGAAGATATTGCCATATGTCCGATTAGGCTAATCTTGAATCACTGGAATAGAAAGTGGGATAGCTTCTTCCTCATAACTCCTATGAAATTTATTCAACTTCCTGGTGATTTTCCACAGGTTAATGGTTCCAAATCATGCTTTTTACATGTTGGTTCCTTCAGGTTTGATTAGAATCATGAAGATATTGCCATATGTCCGATCAGGCTAATCTTGAATCACTGGAATAGAAAGTGGGATTGCTTCTTCCTCTTAACTCCTATTAGATTTATTCAACTTCCTGGTCACTTTCCACTGATTAATGGTTGGAAATCATTCTTCTTAAATTAAGGTTCCTCCTGGTTTGATTATAATCATGAATATATTACCATATGTCCGAAAAGGCTAATCTTGAATCACTTGAATAGATAGTGGGATAGGTTTTTCCTCAAACCTCCTATGAGATTTATTCAACTTCCTGGTCACTATCCACTGATTAAAGGTTCCAAATCATGCTTCATACATCTTGTTTCCTCCAGGTTTGATTAGAATCATGAAGATATTGCCATATGTCCGAACAGGCTAAACTTGAATCACTAGAATAGAAAGTGGGATAGCTTCTTCCACATAACTCCTATGAGATTTATTCAACTTCCTGGAATCTTTACACTGATTAATGGTTCCAAATCATGCTTCTTAGATTTTGGTACCTCCTGGTTTGATTAGAATCATGAAAATATTGACATATGTCCGATCAGGCGAATCTTGAATCACTGGAATAGAAAGTGGGATAACTTCTTCCTCATATCACCTATGAGATTTACTCAACTTCCTGGTCACTTTAAACTGATTAATGGTTCCAAATCATTCTTCTTACATCTTGGTTCCTCCTGGTTTGACTAGAATCATGAAGATATTGCCATATGTCCGAAAATGGCTAATCTTAAATCACTGGAATAGAAGTGGGATAGCTTCTTCCTCATAACTCCTATGAGATTTATTCAACTTCCTGGTCACTATACACTGATTAATGATTCCAAAACATGCTTCTTACATCTTAGTTCCTCCTGGTTTGATTAGAATCATGAAGATATTGCCATATGTCCGATTAGGCTAATCTTGAATCACTGGAATAAAAAGTGGGATAGTTTCTTCCTCATAACTCCTATGAAATTTATTCAACTTTATGGTTATTTTCCACAGGTTAATGGTTCCAAATCATGCTTCTTACATGTTGGTTCCTTCTGGTTTGATTAGAATCATGAAGATATTGCCATATGTCTGATCAAGCTAATCTTGAATCACTGGAATAGAAAGTGGGATAGCTTCTTCCTCATAACTCCTATGAGATTTATTCACCTTCCTGGAAACTTTACACTGATTAATGGTTCTAAATCATGCTTCTTAGATCTTGGTTGCTCCTGGTTTGATTAGAATCATGAAGATATTGCCATATCTCCGATCAGGCTAATCTTGAATCACTGGAATAGAAAGTGGGATACCTTCTTCCTCTTATCACCTATGAGATTTACTCAACTTCCTGGTCACTTTACACTGATTAATGGTTCCAAATCATTCTTCTTACATCTTGGTTACTCCTGGTTTGACTAGAATCATGAAGATATTGCCATATGTCCGAACATGCTAATCTTGAATCACTGGATTAGAAAGTGGGATTACTTCTTCCTCTTAACTCCTATGAGATTTATTCAACTTCGTGGTCACTTTCCGCTGACTAATGGTTCAAAATTATGATTCTTACATCTTGCTTCCTCTTGGTTTTATTAGAATCATGAAGATATTACCATATGTCCGAAAAGGCTAATCTTAAATCACTGGAATAAATAGTGGGATATGTTCTTCCTCATAACTCCTATGAGATTTATTAAACTTCCTGGTAACTATCCAATGATTAATGATTCCAAAACATGCTTCTTACATCTTAGTCCTCCTGGTTTGATTAGAATCATGAAGATATTGCCATATGTCCGATCAGGCGAATCTTGAATCACTGGAATAGAAAGTGGGATACCTTCTTCCTCTTAACACCTATGAGATTTACTCAACTTCCTGGTCACTTTACACTGATTAATGTTTCCAAATCATTCTTCTTACATCTTGGTTCCTCCTGGTTTGATTAGAATCATGAAGATATTGCCAATGTCCGAACAGACTAATCTTGAATCACTGGAATAGAAAGTAGGATTGCTTCTTCCTCTTAACTCCTATGGTATTTATTTAACTTCCGGGTCACTTTCCACTGACTAATGGTTCCAAATAATGATTCTTACATCTTTGTTCCTCTTGGTTTGATTAGAATCATGATGATATTACCATATGTCCGAAAAGGCTAATCTTAAATCACTGGAATAAATAGTGGGATAGGTTCTTCCTCATAACTCTTATGAGATTTATTCAACTTCCTGGTCACTATCCACTGATTAATGATTCCAAATCATGCTTCTTACATCTTAG
Organism: Moricandia arvensis; assembly: GCA_905132765.1. Taxonomy (NCBI): domain Eukaryota; kingdom Viridiplantae; phylum Streptophyta; class Magnoliopsida; order Brassicales; family Brassicaceae; genus Moricandia; species Moricandia arvensis. Next base: position 1,399 of record CAJHQP010002823.1, on the reverse strand, counting down.
TTCCAATTGTTTGATTAGAATCATGAAGATATTGCCATATGTCCGAACATGCTAATCTTGAATCACTGGAATAGAAAGTGGGATTGCTTCTTCCTCATACCTCCTATGGGATTTATTAACCTTCCTGGTCACTATCCACTGATTAATGGTTCCAAATCATGATTCTTACATCTTGGTTCCTCCAGGTTTGATTAGAATCATGAAGATATTGCCATATGTCCGAACAGGCTAATCTTGAATCACTGGAATAGAAAGTGGGATAGCGTCGTCCTCATAACTCCTATGAGATATATTCAACTTCCTGGTCACTTTACACTGATTAATGGTTACAAATCATGCTTCTTAGATCTTGGTTCCTCCTGGTTTGATTAGAATCATGAAGATATTGCCATATGTAAGATCATGCTAATCTTGAATCACTAGAATAGAAAGTGGGATACCTTCTTCCTCTTAACACCTAAAGATTTATTCAACTTCCTGGTCACTTTACACTGATTAATGGTTCCAAATCATGCTTCTTAAATCTTGGTTCCTCCTGGTTTGATTAGAATCAAGAAGATATTGCCATATGTCCTATTAGGCTAATCTTGAATCACTGGAATAGAAAGTGGGATAGCTTCTTCCTCATAACTCCTATGAGATTTATTCAACTTCGTGGACACTTTACACTTATTAATTGTTCCAAATCATGCTTCTTAGATCTTGGTTGCTCCTGGTTTGATTAGAATCATGAAGATATTGCCATATGTCCGATCAGGCGAATCTTGAATCACTGGAATAGAAAGTGGGACACCTTCTTCCTCTTAACACCTATGAGATTTACTCAACTTCCTGGTCACTTTACTCTGATTAATGTTTCCAAATCATTCTTCTTACATCTTGTTTCCTCCTGGTTTGATTAGAATCATGAAGATATTGCCAATGTCCGATAAGGCTAATCTTGAATCACTGGAATAGAAAGTGGGATAGCTTCTTCCTCTAACTCCTATGAGATTTATTCAACTTCCTGGTTACTATCCACTGATTAATGGTTCCAAATCATGCTTCTTACATCTTGGTTTCCTCCTTGGTTTTGATTAGAATCATGAAGATATTACCATATGTCCGAAAGGCTAATCTTGAATCACCGGAATATAAAGTGGGATTGGTTCTCCTCATAACTCCTATTGAGATTATTCAACTTCCTGGTCACTATCCACTGATTAATGGTTCCAAATAATGGCTTCTATAACATCTTGGTCCTCCTGGTTTGATAGAATCATGAAGATATTGCCATAGTGGTCCGAACATGCTAACTTGAATCAGCTTGAATAGAAAGTGGGATAGGTTCTTCCTCATAACTCCTATGAGATTTATTCAACTTCCTGGTCACTATCCACTGATTAATGGTTCCAAATCT